>CAUYSK010050307.1:0-62705 GCA_963575035.1 Avahi laniger | reverse complement strand
AAACACAAGCACCACATGTATTCACCATCAGATTGGTTTTAACTGATCGACATTTAAATGCACTATAATAACAACATTCATCGGGTATCGGGCAGATGGGAGGGAGGAAGAAGGGATGGGTATATTTACACCTAATGGGTGTGTTATGTACCGCCTAGAGGATGGACACACTTGAAGCTCTGAGTCGGGTGGGGTAAAGGCAATATTTAGGTAACCTAAACATTTGTATCCCCATAATATGCTGAAATAAAAAATTAAAAATTTAATTAAAAATTTAAAAGTTTAAAAGACCGAATTCAATCTTTTATTTTAATTTCAAAATATTAAGGGACTACAAATGTTTTTGTTACATGGATAGCTTTCGTAATGTTTGAGTCAGGGCTATTAGCGTACCCATCACTCCAAGTTCAATCTTAGTAACAGATTTTTTAAGAAAAGAAAGAAATCAAGAGTTTCCTATGATATTCTTTGTAACCCCCATTCCTGTAGGGATGGGGTTTTCCAAATAATAAAATAAATCTCTGACACTAAATAGCAGTACCAACTCTAACAATACTATTAGCTCATATTCATTGGATCTTCTACATGGCTGACTCTGGTCTAGGCACTGAGCGTGTATTAACTTATTTAATCACTCCAACAATGTAGACGTAGATACTGTCATTATTATCACTTTACAGGCAAGGAAATTGCATCATGGAGAGATTATATAACTCACCCAAGAAGACACAGCTAGGACGTAGCAAACTGAGATATGAGCCAAGCAGCTGTCCCCAGATCCCCTACTGCCTTTTATAATCTAACAGAAGACCCCCTTTCCCCACCCCGGGCATTGGACGTTTTGGAGGGTGTCATTTGGGTGGCACAATATTGAAATTTCAGCAATTTCTGACCACCTAGGAAGTGACTAGAATAGTTTCAGATTTAGGATAGTTGCAGGAAATTCAGAACTTGTGGTCACTCACATCTAGAGCACCCACCTCAGAGCCTGACACTCACAGCAATACATGCCTCTGAGACGTTTTAGGTAGTGAGTTGGCGTGAGGACTCACGAGGGAGGTGAATGACAAGAGGTTGAGTCTGAGAGCCTGGGAGGGTAGTGGCTCGTGGCTCATCCTCCAAGCGTGAAAACTGTAGCTCGTGGCCATGGGCGGTACCAGCATCCTCTGGGGCCAGCCTGGGCTTTGTAGGTTCATGACTTGGTTGCAGGTGATCCCTAATTGTGCCACGTAGATTCCGAATGAAAACGCCATGAGCTCAGGATTCACTGGTCATGTTCACAGATGTATCTGTGCCAGGGCCCAGAACAGTGCCTGGCACCTGGTGTGTGTTGAAGGGAGCAGGGGAGAAGGCACGTTGGTGGCAGGTGGCAAAGGGATCAGGACACTCATTAAATTATTCTTGAGCATCAGAACAAGCCACACAGTTATTCATCCCTTTCACGTGGTGTCACTGGCCACTGGAAATACCCTGCTTGCAGCTCACTTCTCATCAGGAACAGAGCATGGTTTCTGCTCACGCTGGGATGGTGCCACCTCAGCTCACGCCTCAGGAAACAGCAGCAAGTCTGACCAGTGATTCACACGGCCACCGTCTGGCCCTACCCTGTGCGCAGTGTCAAAAGTTAACTTAGGGATCGCTATGGATTTGCAGCACTTTACCCACTCCCTTTCTAGTACTGGTACAAAAAGGTAGAGTTAGGTTGTAGTTAATAGCAATTAATTCATTGTTTTGGATGTAGCAATTAGGGAAAAGTACTCAAACTCACTCTGCCATTTTTCAAATACCTAGTTGTCAGATTTAATTTTTGTGTTTTTTTTTAATTTTTGAATGGAAGCAATGTTTAAAGCCTTGTGTTCTCTTTTGATACTAGCTGCCAGTGACAGTTTGGGTGCACTGTACCCCCGGCTGCCCTCCCAAGACTAACCATTGAACGGTCTACTTACTGCAGCTGGGAAGGTGGGGAGCTTTCCAGATGTTAGGGTACAGATGAGGTCACCAGGACTGGACCCAGAGAAAAGGGGACAGGTCTCAGAGGTGTTTTCAAGTGGGGTGAGAAAGACTTGGTGATTTATTGCATCTGGAAAATGAAGGGGGCAGGAGATGATTTTGAGGTCTATGTATGACGGAGGCAAATAACCTGGCTCTGTGGCCTTACCTCCTCTGGGATAACTGCAGAACCAGCGGATCTCTGCCCAGCGGAGAGGGAGCATCTGGACCCTGCAAGCCCTGATGTTGTTACCTCAGCATCTTCTCAGGCCCTGCTGGCCTTGCAGGTCTCCCCTCAAAGATGAGCGCATCGTACCTGAAGCCCTTCTCCCGTGGACAGGGCTGGGGGTGCTTGTGGGTGTGGGTTCATGATGCATGAGGTCATGTCTTCAGTGCTGTGCTGAGCTAAGGAGGTCTGGGTGAGTTTTCTTTCTTATATTCTTGAGACATTCATGGAGGCAAATTAATTCCCAGGTAATGTCACCGCCGTAAAACTTTTTGACGTTATAGTTGAAACAAGACTTACGATAAGTCCATAACTGTTTAAGCTGGGTTATGGGTACATAGTGTTCCATTACACTGTCTTCTCTACATTTATATATGTTTGAAATTTTCCATATTTATGAGACAGAGTCTCGCTCTGTTGCCCAGGCTAGAGTGCAGTGGCATCATCATAGCTCACTTCAGCCTCCTACACCTGGGCTCAGGCTCAAGTGATCCTCCTGCCTCAGCCTCCCGAGTAGCTGGGACTACAGGCACATGCCGCCACACCTGGCTAATTTTTTATTTTTTGTAGAGATGGGGTCTCACTATTGCTCAGGCTGCTCTCAAATTCCTGGGCTCAAGAGATCCTCCTGCCTCGGCCTCCCAAAGTGCTAGGTTTACAGGTATGAGCTACTGTGCCCAGCAAAAAAAAAAATACTGTTTATAATGTTAGTCTTTAACTTTTGAATCTTTTGTATTCTGAGTTCCCTTAAATAGAGGTATACTTGTAATATCAGCAATGATAATAAGGCATTTGCTTTATAAAAGTAGCTGAATTCACAAAATCTGACCCTTCAGCTTAAAGATAAATTTTCATGTGTTTCCTCGCTATTGATAAGTACATCAAGAAACGCAGGACCAAAACCCCACAGAAGCAGTTTCTACGTTTACCTAACAATCTCTCTGTCAAGTGTATGCGTGTTACTGCTTTCCAAACATACATTTATTTTTTCTTGTGAGTATAAAAAGCAAACAGAACAAGGAAGCAAATGTTTCTGAATGGCCAAATTTGAATTAATCATGTGCTTCCTTTAAAGAAAGCAAAATAAACAAGCTCTAAGCCCAGATACTCTGTAGTGTTTGCCCAATTATTTTTAAGCTTGGAAAATAAGGCCCAGCGTGTATATTAGTCACGTTTTAACACCATAGTCACTAGATAATTTAGTTCATTTGTTACCCTCATCAGTACACTTGTGAATCTTAAAACCGTACCAGTTGCTGCGCCCATACATTAGTGATTCTGTCGTACACTATGGACGCCGTGGGGGGGAGACAAGAAGAGGAAACTGTCCTCGCTTAGCTTTCTTGAATATAATTGGTAATGTGCAGTGAGCTATTGATGCTATAGTGAAACCTCACTATTATATGCTAATTTGAAGGAAAGATTGGCCACTTGGTAAAGGTTTAAGTAAAATATTTTTAAAATAATGAGTTTTTTTGTTTGTATCCTAATTTGGCTTTTTTACATATTTTTTTTTTTACTATAAAAGGACATTTATGTGTGTTGAGGAAATTTGAATATGGATGGATGTTAGGTGAAATTAAGGAGTTATGAATTATGTTGTGTGTGCTAATGACATGGTAGTTATGATTTTGGGTTTTCTTTTTTAAAGAGTCCTCTTTACGTAGGGTACCTTATGCAGTACTTCTGTATGAAATGACAGGGTCTCTGGGATTTGCTTTAAAACACCCCAGGAAATAAGAATGGGAGTGCAGGGAATGGATGAGACAAGAATGGCAAAATGTTGATTAATCGTTCAAACTGTATGTTGGGTACATGGGAATTCATTTAAGTTATTCTCTCTACTTCTGTGTGTGTTCGAAAATTTCCATAATAAAGTGTTCATAACAAATCAAAGGAAAAATAAACATATAAATCAGAATGATGTTTATCCCTGCGAAGAAGGAGACTGAGGTAATTGGGTTGGAAACTTCAACAGGCATCAACTATTTGGAGAATGTTCTTAAGCTGAATGGGGAGGGGTACAGGGTATTTTTTATTCTTTGTACTGGATACACCGTGTGTACTTTATTTTGTATTTTTCATATATTTCCTTTTAAAAATGAATGGATTTCATCTATAGGAAGCAGTTTTGTTTTCTTAAATGCATATCTTGTGACTTAGTAAGTCTTTAAGGCTGTACTTTGATAAATAGATAATCCTTATAATTAACACATCAATTAAGGACAGATATATGGGCCTGAAATTCTTGTCAGGGAGGCAGGGAGGGGAGGGAATTAGATCAAGTAAAAAAAATGGATGTTGAGTACCAGCTATGGCTTCTGTCTTAATTAGGCAACCTTCCTTAAAGATGCTGCAATTCTTGGAAAGTAAGCAAAGTGATTGAATCTTTAAAAAGTGAAGGAAAAAAACAACTTTAGCTCATGTAATCTTTCTTTGGAGCTGTATTTTTGCTGGTCGCCAATATCATAAAAGTCTACCTTGTTTTACAAAACAGCTATCTTCCTGGAAAAGTAAGCATATATCAGCCCAGAAGAAGTCCTTGCCTTACATATGTAAGGAGGCTTATAGCTTGGTGTTCATTGCAGTGTTGTTTGTAATAGGAAAAGTTAGAAATAGCCGAAATGTCCATCAACAGTAGAATGGTTGAATAAAGTATAGAATTAAAAACAATGAGACAAATATATGTGTACTAATAAGGAAAGATCTCTAAAGACATACCGTTGAGAGAAAGAAGGAAGTTACAAAATAATACATAATGTTTGATGACATTTATGGGAAGACACATGCATACCAAACTATATAGATCTGTAAGTAAAAAGATCTGGGAGGGTACACTCCAGGTAGGTGACAATGGTTTCTTATTGGAAAGGGAGGTGATCAAAAGGAATTTGAGCTAATTAGGCATGTCTTAATTTTTTTTTTTTTAACAAGCAAAAGATGTTTGTGTGTTACTTCTGTAATTAAAAATTCTTTTCAAAGACAAGCCACTTGCTATAAGAATCCTGCTATTGAAAGAAGTTTTTTAATAAATCATTTTGTAAAGTGGTTGTTGTTCTTTAACTTTGTAATGCTTTGTAATGCTTTTGTAATGCTGGATTTTTGTCCATTTTGTTTTTGAAAAGTAAGCTATATCTTCTGTATTGTGTTAAGGACCAAAAATTCTTCATTTTTAAAAAATTATGTGTGCTCGTGAGATGTTGTCTTTCAGCGTTGAATGGTGATTGGAACTGAATAAATAAGGCTACGTAAGTGTCCCTCAAACAATGTAGGAAAAAAAGATCAGAAGCAAAAATTACTTGATTGACTGTCCTGCCTTAAGCATCACAGATAACCAAGAAAAGTGAGTCATTTTAGGGAATGGGTGGATTTGGACATCTGACCAAAATTAGTTGTCTAATGAGTGTTGTTAAAGATTTGTAACTATTATAGTGATAGTGAAAATTGCCTTTTATTTTTTAATTCTCTGATTTTGATAGTAAGAAAGCCTTGGTATGAATTTGAGGTATTTAACTAAGTTGAAATACAGTGTGGTTGGTGAAGAAAGATTGTGTCAGTCAGGATTCTCTGGAATGCATGTGTCAAAACCCCAGCCCAAATTGGCCTCTGCAGAAAATAAAACAAAACAAAAAGCAAATAACAATTTATTGGCTCAAGCAGTGCAAAAATACAAGGATGTCTAGCTTTAGGCTCAGCTAGATCGAGGTATTCAAATCTTGTCATTCAACACTGGTCTCTTCCCATTCTTAGCTGTGCTTAACTCTGTTGGCTTGGTTTGGGGGCATATTCTTCACACAAGGTAGTAAAAATGGCCCCTAATACTTCCAAGATTGATCCTATCAGCCCAGCAACCCTCGGTAAAAGCAAGTTCTTTTTTTTGATAATTCCAGCAAGAATCTTAGAGAAGTCACCCATTGGCCCAGTTTAGGTCATACTGTGCCATCCCTTAGCCAATCACTGACACTGAAAGTTTGCAGTGATCTGATTGGCCAGAACAGAGACACATGCTCATCAGTAAAGCTAGATGTGATGGGGTCACCTTCAGCCGAATCATGTTTAGAGAAGCAGAAGGGATGGTTGGCCCACCAAGGTAAAATGAGGAGTTATTACCAGGAGTGGGTATGGGGCAGAGAGAAACAAGTGTACAATACAGAGATACCAGGTATTTGAGTCTTCAGTCTGTCTGGTTTTCCCTGAGTGTTCATCCTGGTGTGCGTGTGCATGTGTATGTTTGAGAGAATGAACATCCGCACACATCCTCTTCCTCCTCCTCATCTACTAGGTGCTATATCACCCAGGTTTGCAGCGCTTCTGAGATGATACTTCACCTTCCATGTTACGGTTTCAGGGTCACATACTCCTTGTGTGTGAGGTTGTGAATATTGCCACTGTCTCTCTTCCCAATTATTTTCTTCAGTCGGGTACTAGGGAATACCATTCACATCTACCCCACCACCACCCACCCGGGGCTTTCAGGAAGACACAGAACGTAAGAGTCTGGAGAGACCTCAGGCATCCCCCCGACCATTGACGCTCCATCTGGGCTATAGGGAGCCTTGACCTGCAGTCGAGGTCCCTGTGGGGCCAAGGAGAAGGTACACAGTAAGAAGGGGAAGTCAGGGAGATGGGGGCAGGATAGACCCTCCCACAGCCCCTTCAAGTTCATTGTGTATAAAATTTCATGAAAGAAGAGTCTCCAAGATTTGAAGAAAAAAAGAGTTGAAAGCCTTCCATCTAGTTTAACCCTACAAGTGTTCATTTTTTTCTTTTTAAAAAAATTTTTTAATTTTTTCTTTTTCAATTGACACATAATTGTACATATTTATAAGGTACATGTGATATTTCAATACACATGTACAATATATAATAATCAAATCAGGGTAATTGGATATCCATCACTCAAACATTTATCATTTCTTTGTGTTGAGAACATTCAAAATCCTCTCTCCTAGCTATTTTGAAATATACAGGGCATGACTGTGAACTGTAGTCACCCTTCTGCGCTAGCAGAACACTGGAACTCCTTCCCCCGATCTAGTTGTACAAGTATTCCTTTGTAAAGGGGCCCAGAAAGGCCAGTTGACTCACCAGTGCTTAGCATCAAAGCCCCGGTACCACACTGCCTCCTCGAGTGCCTCTCTGCTCAGGTGTGCCTCACCTCATCACCTTGCTCTAAAGTCCTGGAAGAGGGGCATTCTCAAACACTTGTGCAGTCCCAGATCGCTGAGAATACCACGCACCTGGGTGTTCAGTGAATATCCTTCACTTGTGCTTTGGACAATTGGCAAATCCAACATTTTCCAGGGCATATTGAGAGCAAGGGTCATAAACTCAAATGCCTCCCAGGGCCAGGGAGGCAAAGGACACGGGTGAGTGAGGCGGGGGACCATGTGGCTGGAGCTCACAGGCTCGCAGCCCAGCCTGTGACGTAAGCTACTACTCAGAGCCAGCTGCCTATCACCAGGAGGAGGTATGAGCCGCAGCTGCTTGCGCTTCTACATTTTTGCAAGAGAAGACAGAAGTCTGGGTTTCCCCGTGAAATATTTTGGTTATTGAATGTTAGAAACCAATTTAGAAATTTGAGAGGCCCCTTAAAATTGGTGTGGGGGCCTAATAGGGCCTGGGAAGGAGACTCCAGGATTAGAGAGTATGAGAAACGCAGGTTGAAACTTTGTTCATTGGCAGTGCCCAGAATCTTTTTAAAATTCTCTTTTCAATGGTGTGTGTGTGTTTCAGTGTGTGTGTTTTGGAGGGAGGGGGATCTGAAGAAGCACATATCAAATGCAGAGGTTCCTAAATTCATTTCCTGCTAGAGCCACAGAGCGTCCTGAGATGGTGCTTGGAACGCTGGACCTGTGGACCTCTAATCAAGAACCTTCTATGCAAGGTTCTCTGTTCCCGCCACCCCCAGCCCCGCAGGGACTGGAAGTCTCCTTACCTGAATCAACAAGCTCCCATCTCCCGTGATCTCACACTTGCAGTTTAAATCTGCATTTGAGCAATGAGTGCAAATCCAGCTGGCAGTAATACTGCATCCTCTCTAGTGAGCGCCAAGAGGCAAGGTCGTGGCTGGTAGAGCCAGCCCAGAACCCACAAGTTGGACCAAAAGCATTCAGATATCACAATTGTCCGTCCCCTCCCCCACCCGCCCCTTGGGGCTGCCTGTTCCATAGGGGAGGCTGTCAAAGGGGCCCCTGGTGAACCATTGAGTCATTTATAGGCTAATCTTAGTGCAGTCCCTGAAGTAGGGAATGAGATGGGCTGCAGGAATTCCTCCTAAGCACCCCAGAGAGAGTGTCACTGATTTAAAATACGAGTTTCTGTAACCCGAGCAGAAGCCTGCGTGTTTCAGGGGCCGATAGAGCCTGCCTGCCAGGAGGCCAGAGGGTCACACTTACGAGCTTGAGCAAACGGGACCATTGGGAATCAGCCACCTCCTCGAGCTTTCCTGGAGCGAGCTGAACTGACCCTGAACTTGGAGGGTTTGCCCGGCAGGTTTCTGCTGGCTCCTGATATTGTGTTTCAGCCTGAGCGGGGCAGTGAGGAGGGGCCCCGTGCGTTTGAGGACTGCTGTGCCCACACTTACCTCTGGCCAGGGAGTCCCTGAACTCTTTTTCTTTGGCGGCCAATTGGTCCGGGTCGCTTGAATTCCTTTGACGTTCAGAGGTCCGGGGAGCAGTAGCCACTGCCTGCATTCCTGACTCCAGAGGGCAGGCATGGGGTCTGCGGTTGCTTACCTGCCAAAGAACCAGGCCTTCGTTGGAAAGTCGTTTTCATGTGACTGTACGGTAGCAGTCCAGCCTGTTCTCCTTAAGTGGGATCTCTGGCTGATTTAGCAGCGAAGGGGAGTAAGCCCGTATCCCCTGTCTTTGCTCACGTTTTAGTTCATAGCTGGGGAAGGGTGAAGAGGAAACCTTTGTGTGGCCGTTGGTACGCACACAGCTATGAGGGTCTTGCCCACATTTGCCATTGATGCCGGTGCCCATCCTGAAAGAAGCAAGAACTGCTCTCTCTTGCAGTGACTATTGAGAGGGGCCGAGAGCCTTTCTCAGACAAGTAGAGTGTGGAGTCGAAAACTATCAGGATGTTCTGGTTGTACATAAACAAGAATCCTAGCAGGAGCACAGTGGTTTCTCTCCCCATGGTGGGTTTTCGGGCACTTGGGTTTCCATGTGCAGCCGCGAGCGTTAGTTCCTAGGGTAGAATGGTCGGCATTGTTTTAGCCACGCAGAGCGTCTGTCTGGGGCTGTCCCTTTAAACCCAAGGAGAGCGGGCGCCGCTCTACATCCTCTCGGGGGGAGAGGGGCATGCCCCACCAGGGCTGCAGGTGCGCCGGGGCACGAAGAGGAAATTAGTTGTTTGAAAAAAATAATGTCTTTAAGGTTCTGCAGGGCAGATAGTGCCAATTAAAATCAGTTCATCAAAGGATTTTTTGAGTCAATCCATATGTTCACATATAAAGAGATATGATTATAAGTAACATGGTTGATTCCACAAACCACTCACAAAATCAAATCATTATTTCATAATCACATTTGTGGGTCTGGATGCGTGAGAAGCATTCTGAACCGTCACAGTTTTGAATGCCTGCAGGAATCCTGGAAACCGCCCATAAGCCCGGCTAGGACAACCTCAATATTGTGCTTGGTCTTAAGCAGTGTAGCTCCATGTAAGTCCTCCTCTCACTGCCTTAAACTATTTCTGACAGGCAGTGGGGAAAGAGGGTTTCACCCAACACTGTCAGAAAATTTACTCCGCGCTGGATGCCAGGGATATAATGGTCAACGGGGTCAGTCACATAATTTTCAGCGACCAGTGCAAAATGAAAATATGGGGCTCCATTGTTCAGAAGAGCAGTAAAAAGTGCCATTAAAGGTATTGAAGTATAAAGCTTTTTCTTTTCTTATGTGGTCTCTCCACCTGTCATGGTGTTTTTCTTTGCTATTTCACGTCGTGTTTCCTCGGGCTGGGAGATACAGGACAAGAGTGAGGGGCCCACCCTGCAACTTGGTTCACACGCAGCCCACCAGCTGGTCTACACCCGCTGCTGCCAGTCAGTGGCCTGCCCAGTGCACTTTGCCTTGGCCGTCGGGGTTGGGGGGATGTGGAATCAAGCCAGGTATCTCCCCATCCCATGGGCCCACAGCCCTAACCCACAGCCAATGCATGATCCCCGAAGGTAGCGCGACCCGTGTGCCAGATGTGCCAGGCCCATCAAACACACTGCAGTACTGTCAGGCCCAGCCCTAGATGCCACAGGCACACACACCTGACTCCAGCCTTCCTCATGCCTGAGCCTCACCAAGGGTGGGGATCAGCAGCACAGGCAGGGCCCCATGGGACTGCACTGGGCGAAGGCTCCGAGTTCCTGGTGCATGCCCAATGGTCCCATCAGATTTCACTTACAAAACACAGATCCAAAGATAAAATGATTAAGATTTCAAGACAGTAATCACAGATCATGAAGCCCCAAGCAACAGGGCCCATCCAAGTGCGTGAAATCAGCCCTGATGGTAATAAAAGAGAAGGATAGTTTGGAAGATGCCTACCCCACCCCATGAATATAATTTCTACTAAGGGCTAGGTAAGGAATAAACAAAGAAGTCAGGACAGAGAAAGACCAAGAAGGCAAGAGACTTGCAGAGGTTGGTAGGCTTCTTGGATGACAGACAAGTCATATTTAAACAAAGACCCAAGCCGTGAGAAGGTGGCAGTGCAGGGAAGAGTCGGGAGGGAAGTTGTTCCAGGCAGCGGGAATGGCATGTGCAAAGGCCCCGCGGTATGAAAGAGTTCGGCTCATTGGAGGTATTGTAGCTGGAGCTTGAGGACAGAGGACAAGAGTGGCATGGGAGATGGCGAGAGAGATTGGTAGAGAGGGCAGGCCGGCAGGCACCTGGTGAGAGGGTAAGTTTTCTTCATCATCGCCCTCAATTTCCCTTAATGGTAACTGTGTCTTTCTACACCTCACCATCTTGGGTTAATTCCTTCCTAAAAGGCACAGCCTTTCATCCCATGGAAACCTTGAACAGAAAAATTTAGATTTTAGTTCATTTGATTCCTTCAAAGGAGGATTTCGTCTGGTAGCTAGCAGACCTATGCTGGCACCTGTTTGGGCATTAATCTAAAACTCAAAACATACTTTGTGCCTTTCGTTTGCCCCCTTGAAATATAAAAGCCTAGTGCCTCCATCGAGACCTTATTGAAAAGGGCTTATCTAAAACTGGGGAAAATCAGCCGGCAGTAGGTATATATTGTGTTTTTTTCCTGCGTGTTGCTAGGAGATAAGAAAATGTTTCTGTGTGTTCTCTTTAGGTGATGTTTCTGGGAGGTCTCGCCCTGTTGTGAGATGGCTTTAAAGGGGACTGCTTTAAGTAATGAGCAGTCAAAGGCCCCACTTCCGGCAGGGAGCAAGAAATCGTTGGAAAGGTTGGAAAATGTTCTGCACTTGCCTCAAATAATGACACAGATATTATTCAGAACTGTTTTTAGACACTTGGAGAAAATCAAGATTGTGATTGTTTTGGCTATTTAATGGGGACATATTTGTCCTGAATTTACCAAAAAATAAAAAATAAAAATAGTTTTCAGCCAGAGAAGAAAGCGTAGGGTCACAAGAGAACAGACCTCTGAAATGGCCTGGAAAGTCTCAGCAGTAATTAGCTGGGATCAGGCAATTGTGACGTCTTCATCATGTTTATTGTAATGAACTGATTAGTCCACCTCTCAGAAAACATAGAAAGGGAAGGCAGCCTTCCCCGGGAAGGGTGAAGGATGAACATATGAAATAACTATTTAGGTTCCTCGGCTCCATTTTATTAAAGTGCTTATTGTATTGGTGATTTTCCCCCCAGTGGTTAAAAAAAAAAAAAATCATTCGTTTCCTTTTTAAAGAAGAACATGGCCCTCTAATAATAAGACACAGAATTAAAAGACATTTAAATTCAGTTAAAAAAATTTTTTTTTGAGAAAATGTCCTGAATTTGAGAACCTGAAACTGTCCCTTAGGAAATAACAGAAATAACTCTATAAATTTAGAGATACTGAAGTTACTGAAACAAAAAAAAAAAAATGCAGCCAACCGACATTTAGATGCCCCTATTAAAAGTCAATTAATATTGCAGAATGTTATAGGATTTTCTAGGAAAATGCATTGGATTCTTATGTAGATGGGAAATTTTCAATTTTTATGTGTTTTAACTAATTTATTGGAGGGAAGGGGAGACATAGTATAAAACAAAATACAGTGGGCACCAACCTTGGAGCAAAAGATGTTTTAACTAGACAAAGAAGATTTAGCTTATAACAGACCATAAGTTTAAGGCAGTTTCTTAGGTCGATTTATTCATTATCTTTTGAACCACTTCAGAATAATTAGTGGTCCTGATATGAAATGAAACATGGACCTTTGACATGTCTGATGCTTACGTTTAGATGTTATCTGTGCCAATCAGCTGCCACCAGCTTCACAGAAATCACAAAACAAAATATCTCCCAGCTCTGCCTCCCAGTGTGACCAGCGCTACACTGAGGAAACTTCCATTCACCTGACAAATTAAATGTATGGCTTTTTCTTTCTTTTTTTTAAATTGTGGCAAAATATACCTACTATTTACTGTCTTAACCATTTTTAAACGTACAATTTCGTGGCATTCATTACATTCGCACTGTTAGTACAACTACAATTCATTTCTAAAACTTTTTCATTACTCCAAACAGAAACTCTGAAACCATTAAGCAAATGTACAGCTTTTTGTTTATTTGTTGGTTGGTTTAATGGAGCTGTTGTCAGTTTTTCCGAACTCACGTTGCTCAGTGGGCTGATTTTTTTTCCTTCTACCTCATGTTCTTCTGTCTGTGAGTACCCTGGCAGCTGTAACACCGTGGAAATGGTGCCTGGATTGGAATCCCACCCTTCCTACCCGTGGGCTTGCACACAGGCTGTAGAACTTGGAGTTCTTGCCCACTGGAGTCAGGTTCCAGCTGTTAACCTAAAAGCCAGCCGTTCCCAGCCACCAGCATCTCCCAGACCCCACTGTGGGGTGATGTGCTTGTTACTTGTCGGTTTCCTTCACCTCTGGGTCTGTCCAGCAGTGGGCTCTGCCCTGCTTCCTGTCAGTTTATGCACCTCCCTTCCTCTGATGAAGATAAAGGTCTCTTGCACAAAAGCTGCTCAGCCACATCCCGTGCTGTGTGCAGGCAAGGGCATTGGTAATAGCTTTAAAATTCACTTAAAGAAATTGGAAACAGCGAGTCACACGCAATCACTGCCAGACACGTTGTTAATTATTTGATAGAGATGCTATGTGGGCTGCCTTTTGGTTGTAATTAGAGGTTTTTATCATCTTTGCCTTGCCGGTAAGTTTTTCCAAATTTCTTTCAGAATGTTGCAAGTGGAGACAGATAGGCTAACACACATCAGATTACCTGCCAATTTCCCTGAAATTGACTTAACTTATTTAATTGTCATCCTTTGCATGATACCTACATTTCTTTGGGTGCCTGCATTAAAAAAAAAAGAAAATTCCTGGTCTTATAGTTTAAAATTAGCATTTCCTGCTACCAGTAAGTTCAGGTTCGACAAAGATCTCATTCAGGAAGTTGTTGAAAGATTAAAATACTATCACCTGTTCAAAAATTAGAGCTTAATTCTTTGCAATGATTTCTAATGCATGTGACTTTGAAGCTGTCAGATGTTTTAGTATCCAAATAGCGGTGGGAAAACTACTTCAACCATTAAGAATCTGAATTAGGAACAATGTCCGAACCGCTGAAAAATTCTTCAGAATTGATTTGAATTGTGTGAGGGTCTCATTCTGCAAAGAAGTAAAAAGAGTTTGAGGAAAAGTATTTCTTATTCCACAATGATGATGATGCTATTAAAAAATCAAATGGCAATTTTATCAAATGCTGACTCTGTGTGTCAAATCTTTCCTGGAGCTAAGTGTGTCTCTCATGAAATATTTCATGCTGACAACAACCTTGAGACAGGTGTCTTCATTCTCCTCGTTTTACAAGTCAGAGAACTGAGACAGGTAAAAAGCTTGTTTCCATCACTCATTTTGGGAAAAGGAAGAAAGAATATACGCACGCCCCTTCTGGTTTCATTTTAAAATTAAATTCACTCTTTCTATTTTGATCTCATCTCGCTTCCTCTAGGAGAACATTGGCTCTCCCTGGTTTCAGGTGCCTCCTATTCTGCTCACAAAGAAATCCCAACCTTCCTTTATGCCAGCTTCTGGGATTGTGACATGCAAACACAGGAGCTGGGGCTCTTGCTAAGAGGCAAGTTCTGATTCATTTTCTCCAGAGAGGAGCCTGAGATTCTGAATTTCTCACAAGCTCATGGGCGCTGCTGGTCTGTAGAGCACACTGTGAGTAGCAAATGTATTTTTGTATGTCACTCCCTCCCAAGGCCACACCTTCCTCCCCTTCAGGGTACCGCCACACCTCTCTCTTACCCTTTAATACTAGTCAGCTTGAAGGATCCCTGCTTTCTCTTCTTACTTTCTCACTGCAGTCTGGCTTCTTCCCCCAGCTCTCGTGAAGGTCTCTGGCAGAGGACACTCGGGGCCTCTCTGCCATCACATCCAGAAAGTACTGTCAGTTCTTACCCTACCCTCTGTCTTCTGGGACATTGGCCCAAACACCCACTCCCATTGGAAAATGACCACTCTCGTTCATGCACTAGGTCATCTCGTGGCTTTGGCAACACCCAAATTATAATACCATGCCTCTCCTCCGGAACCCAGATCTGTGTTTCCACTTGTCTCTGGGACATCTCTGCTCAGATGTTAATGACCTCAAACCTAAGGTATATAAATCCAGACTCCTACTGTCTTTCCTTCTCCTCCTCTTTACCTTTCCTGTCTTGTCTTAATGTGGGACACCCTTAGAGATGCTCTAGACTCTGCTTCTTAGCAAGCTGTCAGTTTCTGCCAGTTCTAACTTCAAATTGTTAGTGTCTCTCATATCGTCCCCTCCTCTGCATATCTAGCCCAGACCTCCCCCATCTCCTTTGCCAGGGCTGTTAGACCTCCTTATTGCCTGCCTCCCTCCAGTTCCTCCTTCCACCAATCCTTTCTTCAAGCACTGAAATTTTTCTAAAACACTGATTTGATATATCTTTTGAGAAAAGTTTTGATGGCTCCTAGCAGAGAATGTGGTTCCAGTTACTTTGCCTCAGCTCCAGGGCCCTTCTCGGTCTCTCCTAACCCCCATTAACTTCTGTAGCCTGTTCTGCTCGGCCCAAGCCTCACTTACGAGCCAGACCATCTCCCAAATACATCCGGGAGGGTCCTGCTGCCGTGCCTCTGGTTCCACTCTCCCCTCCATCTGGGCCACCTTTTCTAGTATTGTCAGCTAAACCCAACTCATCTTTTCACTGATGGGGTTGCATTTGTCGTTTCTAGATTTCTCATCATCTACCTCACTTTATAGCATATGTAATTAATTTATGTCACCTCTTTATTTGCCTTTTAAAGAATAGGTATATATTTGCTTAATTATATGGCAGCTTCTTTCCCCAGACAAGAGAGAGTGGCAGGAAATTTGAAAGAGCATTGTGATGGCGTCTGGGGAACGCAAAAATAAATTTCTCCTCCCCTGTAAACACGTCAGCATTTGTGAACCCAGGCACGTTCAAGAAGGAGCATCTCTGTGTGTTCTTAGATTGCTTCAAAATGAAGATCTTCCCTTAATCCTGGTAGATTTTTCTTGGTGACATTCACTTCTTCTGGGGGCTTTCATCAGCCCCTCACATGCCTGATATCTCCGTGACAATCACAGTAATCTTTTCTTCTTTAGTTGACTTCTTCTGAAATAGAAAGTTTCATCATCTTCTCCGGATCGTGAGGCGAAGGCCAGGCTTGTATGTTTGTTCCCTCCTGTTCTCTAGTGCACTAGAGTTTAATTTACTATAAAGTAAGTACTGTCAAGAGCAATTCCCTATCCCCTGTGGTGTCCAGAGGAAAATCAGGCATGTGTCATGATGAAAGCTGGAGAGCAGTGCTTGCTTTGGATTGACCCGGAGCATAGAGGGTAGCTTTTGAATCTGCCCTGCAGGTTGTGGTCTGTCCTCAGAAACGATGCAAGTTCAAGACCCCATAAATGCTATGTCACTCTGTATTGGGGTCTTGCGTCAACGCAGGATTCTTTACTTTTATTGTTGAGGGAGTGTCCAGACCTGTCCTATGGGTATCCCAGAGCACTACCCCACTCTTTGGAGTGTTTTGGGGTATCTAATTGAATTTGCTCAGGGAAATCTCGAGATAGAGGAGAACTTTCTCTTAGTATATTGCGTGGGCACTGAATTGCCACCTTTGGGGTACGTGACGTTTTAAAAATGGAGTTGAAGACTGTCAGAGATTTTAAAAAACCCCAAAGCTTTCAGGAGCTCAGTAGTAAATGTGTGATTTGGCCATTCTGTGACGGCTCGATGACTGATGGCCACTGTGGACAAATCAGAGCAGTGATGGCCATCTCAAGTTCACTAATTTTTTTTAAAGAGGATAAAGAATTGAGACTCTCCAGTGGATTTATCTCCATTGAGTTCCAGCTATATCTCCTTTTCTTGTGGCTTTTCTCTAATGATGGATCCAGGGTTCGGGGGCCCTGTGTTACATATCAAAATGTGTTTTCTCTTAGAAGCAGAGTTGCAACAATCTAATGAACTAGATTTGTGATGATATTATAATTGCTCTGGAGATAAATTATGAATTCAATACAGTTAAGTAGACACAGTTCTGTGAACGATGAACTCAAGAAGGGAGCAGCCAGTCCTTCCATACTTCCATCCCATACCGGCATCAGGTACGACTAATCGACCATCACAGTCTTATCCTCAGGGTGCACCCATGGCTTCAAAGTCTTCTCGGTGTTTGACTCCAGGCAGCACTGTCGGTCAGTCAAAGGTGTCCTTAATATTGAAAAACTACTTGCCATCCTTGCACAACAGAAAGGTACTAGGCTGGGATTTAAGACACCATATTTAGTCCTGATGCTACCTCTAGCTAGCTTTGTGTACGTATGGTAGGTAGTAATTTTTATTTTGGTGTGATTTTGTGTTTTTTTGTCTTTTTCACTCTTCTGGGCCTTTGTGTTCTCCTTTATAAAATGATTGGATAACCTCTGATATCACTTACACTTTTAAAATTACACTCTAAGTTTACTGAATAAATGTTCCTAAATTTGAATATTTTATCCCATTTTTTCAAGGGCAAGAAGTAAGAGTAAGGTTTGCTGCTCTTGAACTCAATGAGTGTCCACATGTCCAGTTCTTTGTCTTTTGGGAGATAGAATCCTATCCTTAAACTTTTTATTAAGTTTAATAAATTATATTCTCTCCATTTGCTATTATTTTAAAGTAAGGAGAGAAGATTATTTTCTGAAGTGATAAACTCCTGGATGGGCATTCTGATTTGTTTGCCCTCTGCTACCTCCAATCACCACACACAGTCTTTGTATCAGAGGGCCCAGAGCCCCTCGGGAATCCCTAAAGAACAAGAAATCTGTGTGCGTAGTGGGGAGAGATCAAGTACTGGCATCTGGATGGACTGGTGCCAAATCCCAGTTCTGCCATTTACTAGACCGTCATGGCCTTGGGCAAGTCACTTACTCAAGCCCTAATTCCCTGGCTATAAATTAAGAATAATATGAGGCCGGACACGGTGGCTCACGCCTGTAATCCTAGCACTTTCGGAGGCTGAGATGGGAGGATTGCTTGAGCTCAGGAATTCGAGACAAGACTGAGCAAGAGTGAGACCCCGTCTCTACTAAAAATAGAAAAAATTAGCCACAACTGAAAATAGAAAAAGATTAGCCAGGCATGGCAGTGCATGCCTGTAGTACCCGCTACTCAGGAGGCTGAGGCAGGAGGATCACTTGAGCCCAGGAGTTTAGATTGCTGTGAGCTAGGCTGACCCCACGGCACTCTAGCCTGGGCAACAGAGTGAGACTATCTCAAAAAACTAAACTTTAAAAAAAAAAAAAATGAGTATATAATTGTTACGATGATTGGCATTAAATGAGATAGTGTATGTAAATAATAGTGTATGTAAAGCCCTCAGTGACCCTAAGAAAGTAAAATATAGAGGCTACTTGTCCTCTTATTTTGATGGGAGAGAAAATGTTGTGGAACATGGTAAGAAAGCAACGTAAGTACAAGGGACACTGGCCACCAGGCGCATGGTAGCAGGACTGGGGAAGGGCACTGTTTCTGTAGACGGATGCATCATCTGGTTAGGCTATTGTTAGGCTGCTGTGCTGGATGCTGGGGATATAGAATCGATTAAGGAAAAGTCCCCACTTCTAAGGAGCACACGGCGTAGTGGGGGGAGAGGTGGGAATTTCAACCCTCCTTCTCAGAGAGTCGGCGCCGTTACAGAAGCCAGCATACGTATGGGTGAGGGGTAGGGAGGAGGGCCAGGGAGAAATTTCTAAATCAGGCTTGAAAAGCTGGCTAGAGAGAGTGCCCAGGAAAGAGCAGGCTGGAGTATGTAGTCAGCACGGTTTAAAAGAGAGCTGGACAAAGAAGTCGGATTACAATTGGGATACCTTTCCAAGCAGAAAGACTCTGCGTGCAGAGCACCAGAGGTTCAAGCCAGCTTGCTGGGATCTTGCACAAGATCCAAGAAATTCTGCTTGAATTTCAGCATAAGCAGAATACGGAGGGTCAGGGGGGTATTAAAACCAGATCATGAAGGGCCTGCTCCAGATGCTAAGCTCTGAGAGGCTTGAATTCTTTTAGATGTTCTAGCCTGTTGGCCACAGTTTTGACAACGGTGGCTTCGGCTAGGTCGGCCGTCGTGCCCCAGTGGTTTTAGAATCCAGGCACTCTCTGACAGGCAGCCACAATGGCCAAGGGCAGATGAGCTTCGGTGAGGAGGAGTATTAATAGAGTTATTAATAGTTAGACCTTCGCCTCAGGTCTTGCCCCAAGGATGGTGGCTTGAACATCTCTGTAATTGGATTGCCCCCAATAAAATCACATTACAAACAGAAGGGTTTATTGGAACACCTGGTGCCTGCATCTGTATTGGAAATTCTATTCCAATGCACTACACTGTTCCCTGCCCCTAACCTAATTTTCTTTTCTTCACCTCCTTATCCATCCTTCCCTCCCCCCCAACTCAGTTACACCTCTAGTTCTGCCAAATAATACCACCTATAGCCATGTATAAATCGTGTTCATCTTTCTCATGGAATACATGAGCCCCCAACGCATTTGTGAAGACTGAGTTGAGCTTCTCCCGTAAAGAATGAGTAACATAGGCCTGGAGTGGGGCAGGGCGGGGGAGACAAGATGCCTTTGGGTTGCTCCATCCATCTGATTATGCTGTTTGAGGAGCCTAAGCCAAGGGAAAGGGGAAAGGCTTGGGCCTGCTGGTTGGAACTCTTGTTTCAAAGACCGTTTCGAAGCACTCCCTGATGGCTGCACAAATTGTGATCAGCTTCTCAGGCTGAGCCCACACATCAGTTGTGGCTTTGAACAATTCCAACAGTTGCCTGGGCTGGATTTCAGTGGGCTGGTGGATGTCTCTTGCTTGGTGTTCTTGAAGAGTTATTGAACCTGGCCATGCAGTGGAATAAAGTGAACTTTGGGAAAGCATACGCTGGCAAAAGGAGCCCATCCTCACAGGAGAAACCCTCGTGGTCAGGTTCTGCTAATCTCTCGCTTTATGACTTGAAAACACTGATGAACAGAAGGAATTGAAATTGCACTTTTCTTCCTTCAGGACAGAAAGAGCATGAATGCTTGGGGTAGTGGTTTTATTTGAAGTTGCTGCATTGTTCTGATATATGATGGTAGTATCATAAAGAAATGAGATCTTAAAAAGTCAGGACCTTTTTCAAACTGCCAAAGCTCAAAAGAGCAGAGGATTCTGGAAGGTAGAATAGAATTCAGACCACATTTCTTTTCCTAACCCACAAATATTCATGATAAATCTTGATAGTGAACAGATGTTCATTCAGTGGCGAATTATTTAATATATGGAATCTAAGGTTCTGCTCCAAGAATAAAGGCTGTATGTTGATTTAATCAATTCTGGAACACTTAAACATTATCAGTATACAGTTTCTGTTCATCTCTATTAATCTCGTAAGGGTTATAACTCCACGCAAATATACTGAAGAATAAAAGCAACATGGGTCAGGGGACTGGACCTTTCCTTTGACTGTTTAAAATTCTGCAACTACTACTGAGCCCAGTAACAGAAATTCTTAAGTCCCAGTTTCTGTGCAGGTTCAGGATTTGGCCAGAGTAACGCACATTCACCTTTTTATGCTTTGATTTCATCTCAAAGATAGCTGTGTTTTAGGGACTCAGAAGTTCCATATTCTAGATATCATTAATATTCAACAAATAATAAATTCTTAACCCCAAATAAAAACTTGATTTGTTATGGGCTTTTTTTTTGCTAGTGATTCTTTGCTTTCATTATTTTTGAATGTTGGAAAACATTTTCGTGTATTAGGAAATACTATCAGCTCAGTTAGCAGCTCACACCAAGTGAATTTTAATATGAATAATCCAAGACTATGGTTGTTCCAAGACTATGGTGGTTCCAATCCAGAAATTATTCACCTTACTTTTAGCATGCATTTTTGTTTATTGAAGATTGCTTTGTCAGAGAAGGCATCCTGGGGTAAGAATATGCACCTTGGAACCAAAAAGACCTAGAACCTACCTATGTTTGTTACTTCCTAGCTGCAGAACAAGGTACTTTCTCTTGCTGAGCCTTGATTTCCTCCTCTGCCAATGGGAATAATAATATTCTTGATAGCTAACACTTAGTAAGTGCTTACTACATGCTAGGCACTGTTCTAAATGCTTCGTGTGTTTTTAATCCCCATCACGACCACATGAAGTGTGTCTAGGAATAATGTGCCTACCTGATAGGATGTGATGCATTATTGAGTGAGGTAGTTCATGAAAAACATTTCACATGCTGTCTGGTACATTGTAAGTACTCAGTAAATATGTGGTATCAATGGTAGCTGTGAATAGTTATCGATAGCTATGTAACAAATTACCCCAAAATTTAGTACTTTAAAAAAAAAAAACCAAAAACTAATGATCTCACACAGTTTCTAAGGGTCAGAAATCTGGGGGAAACTTAGCTGGATGGTTCTGGTTCAGGGTCTCTCATGAGGTTGCCATCAAGCTGTTGACCAGGACTAGAGTCAGCTGAGGGTCAGCTTCCATGACGGTTCACTCACAGGGCTGTTGTGAGACCTCAGGTCTTTGCTGGCTGTTGGCAGGAGGCCTCAGTTCCTCACCACAAGGGTGTCTCCAGGGGGGCTACTCCAGGCAGGCCAACTGGCTTCCCCCAGAGCAAATCACCAGAGAGAAGGAGAGAGAGAGAGAGAAGAAAAGGCCAAGCAAAAGATGGAAGATGCGGTATCTCCTATAACCTAACCTTGGAAGTGACATACTATCATTCCTGCCATCTTCTGTTGGTCACACAGAACAACCTTGGGACAGTGTGGGAGCACACTATCCAAGGGTGTGTATACGAGGAGGCGCAGGGGTCATTGAAGACCATCTTGGAGGCCGACTGCCACAGTGGTATTTGTGTACTGTTTCTAAGGTTGTCAAATCACATTCCAAACCACAAAGGTGGGAAGCTGACCAGGAAACTTTCCCTGCAGTTAAGGATTTTGCACCAGAAGCCTATCAGCCTGAGCAGTCAGCATATGGTACATCTTGTAGGTTAAGTACAAGTACCACGTATGTTTGAAGGGTATTTTCTGCGACTTTTTATTTGCATACCCAGAGATGGTGCCAAGCACTTGTATTTGCTCCTCTGCCGTTTGTTCAGCCCAGCTTTTATTTTAATATTCTGGTACATATTTTTTGATCTTCCTCCACTGTGGGCATGGCTCATCTTACAGTCAGTTCTAAAAGTATGTAGCAACCCCTAGCTAAAAGTTCATTTCATTACAAACTGGCTGAAGGCAGTGAATTTATATTCAATCACCAGTCTGAGTGTTTTCCCCCCAATTTTCTGGGGATGGATTCACTGCAATATTCCCTTAAATGGATTTTTTGGCCTTTCTCTCAGGCCTGCATTTGACATTTTCTCAAGAATGTTTATTTTTTAATTTATAACTTTGAGAGGTTTATTTTATGAGATGGGTTTTATGCAACAAAACATAATGGGTTCAGAGGAAGGGGGGACGCTGTGAGTTTGAAATTGACTGCCATGAGGAGGAATTATTCATTTCATTTGTGGGAGAAAAATGACAGCTAACATGAAAGTAGAAAGGTTTCAGGTCTCAATTCACAGATGAACAAACCGCCTTTCATAAGTCGGCACGCTTGGTGTTTTGTATTTGCCATAAATATCTGTGAGGCTTTTGGGAGGACGTGATTAGGGTGTGATCTCTCAGCGGAGGGTTTTCGCAGGGTCCACTTGGTGGAAGCGGCCTTTTGAATTAAAACAGATGAAAATGAAGGCTCTTGCCGCGTCTGAACATCAGAGCTCGGAATTAGACGGGCACGTCTTTATTCCTTTCTTCTGTCTAGGGCTGGTGGTCCCTTCTGCTTTTCAAAGAGAAGATGCTTGGATACTTGATGCCTGGGCTTGCTCGTTCTAGTAATATCATGGTGAAATATTAACTTATCTAAGTGCTGGAAGCTTTAATAACCATTCTGCCTGACTCTTTGAGCAGAAAGGACTGTAGAAAAACTACTGTGCTACCGTTTTCACCCTAACGCCCCACACCACTCCATTAATTTCCAGGCATCGCCCTTCATTAGCGACCCCGGGGCTGACGGACTGCCTTGTGAGGCTGCAGGGTCACAAACGGCACCATCTACCCCTTGGTTCATTTCACAGCTTGCTCCTTTCTTAATACCTTACGGCTCATTTTCCCCCTTCACTTGGCAAAGGGGGACCTTTCCCAGGGCCTGAAATGGATGGGGTTCCTGCTGGTCCTCTTTTGTTTCATGCCTTCCTATTCTCTGAGCTTAAGTGTACACTGTGGCCATAGCAGGAGCATTTGCTGTGCACATTTACCATAAATGAAGTTTAGATTGCAAGGAAATTATGGACCTGCTGTGTTAACACAGGCCTCCTCCTTACTGAGTCAGTTTTTAAGTGAAAATGGAACACAAGAGGATGATCTTACTATTCGGTAAATTTTCTCTAATACGTAAACCCCATGGTGGAAGATGGTATTTGGTGAGTTTAATCTGCTCTACCTTTTTTAATAAATGAAGCAATTATGAGATGTGATTATATTTGTTCATTGAACACCATCGATAGCCGTTTTCACGTGTAAAATAAACTTCCTAAGCTGAGAGAGGCAAGAAGGGCGCACCTGCTAAGCGCTGGGATTTTTCCCACCTGTGTGAACCATTAGCCGTGTTACCTTTGACCTTTGTCTTTGGTGATTGACAGGCTGATGAAGACCATCCTTACCTTTGAAAATGCCTACCAAGGTGACAGTGGGAGCAGAATTAAAGTATGTTTTCTCTTAAAGGGAATAATAGATGCAAATAGGAATGATTTAGAAACATTGAAACAAGGTGGTATCGTGGTTATTCACATGGACTGTAGAGCCAGGGAAGTTTGGGTTTGAGTCCCGGGTCCACTGTTTAGATGTATGACAAGTATATTAGTTATTTGTTGCCGTATAGTAGATTACACCAAGACCTACCGGGTTAAAACAACAACCGTTTATTACGTCACACGGTAACTGAATGTCAGGAATCCAGGAGTGGCTCAGTCCCGCGTGGTTCTGTTTCAGAGTCTCCTGTGAAACTGTATTCAGGGTGTTGACGGGGGCAGCGGTCATCTGAGGCTTGGCTGGGGCCAGAGGATCCACCTTCAGGTTCACTCCCACGGCTCTGGGCAGGAAGCCTCTGAGCCTCCATTTCCTCATCTGTAAAATAAGAGAAATAATACTTCAAAGGGTTAGAGTGAAGATTGAATTTTAATCAAAGTGCTTAGCACATCATCAGACTCATGATAAACTCTCCGTTACTATTACTTACCATTTTTATCATCATCATTGTTGTCATGATCTACCCAGTAATTCCTGTAGTGTTTAAATGGGCCTGTATATCTTTGGTTCCTGTTTTTTCCTCTTTGCCACCAACAGTCCTCCCAGTCCCTTGAATTCCACACTCTTTCTTGGCTGCCCACAATTAGAACCCATCGGAATGTCAATGCCCCAGGACGGATGGAGTCCTACTGAGTCTCCGTTGGCTGCCAGAACATGGAATGATAAGGCTAACGGCAGAATTTTCGGAGAGCCTGCACCAAACATTGGCAGTGTCATTAAAGCAAGGAGAAAAAAAATATTTCTGCCAGAGAGTTTTTGGTCAGAGAACTAATACCAGCGTTTGAGAAAAAGAAGCAAAGGGGAAAAAGTGATAGTGGAAGGTTATAGAACATGGTCTCTCTTACTAAGTGGAGGGCATCTCCATCCATTACGCCCCTTTCAGGGGCTGATACGATCTTTGGACCATCTTCCTGGAACAAGGCTCATGTGTACACATCCAGGTTTGCCTAGAATTTTGAGAGGTCCCCAGGTTTCCTCCACCTGCTCCACGTAAATCAACTCAATCTATATAAAAATAGCAAGAATGCAGTAAAGGCCAACATACTATGTCAGCTGTTAGTGCATGTTTTTATCGGGAAGTGAATAGCAATTTGGTGTTCCTCTCTGCACTGTCAAACAATCGTTTATACGCCCACGCATATGAGACTTTTGGTGTTTTTGACATTTCACTGGCTATTCCAGCTTTCTGAATGATACCAGCTACCCATAATTTGTTTTTCTCAGCCATGATGTAATCATTAAGTTGCCATAATGAAGATTGAAGGTTTAATAATGGAAAGTGTTACAAATTTCAATTTAATCATTCCTAAATTGATTAGCTACTTTCCCCAAATGCCTGGCCACGGAAAAACAGAGGGCTAAGAGAGACAAAGTGCTGCGGTCCGAGTTTGATAAATGGTGCTTTGGTGCAGCTGTAATTGAGTTATTGAATTTACTCATCTTCCAAATGATGTTTGCATTGTCTCAGCCATATGTGTTGAGGGCCAGAGAAAGGTCATTAGAAGCTTCAGACCGAGGGCATGTATAGGTTACAGCAGTTCTGAGCAGCAACACCGCGGTTAGTCAATTAACAGAAACACCCAGCAAGGCGTCCAGTAGCCTCCTGCCGCAGAATGGTCAGTGGCGAAATCCCAAAGGCCTGTTTAAAAGAGTCTGAAGATTCTGTAAGTAAATGTCTACTCTTGGCCTTGGGCTATTTAGCCCCTGACAAACGATGTGGTTGAGCCCCCGCGGGCAGATTGGAAGGAAAGGACACCTATAAACAAATCCAGCCTGGCAGCTCTAACAAAGCTGGGGCTGAAATAATTAAATAACAGCACCGGTCCAGCTCATCAAGGCGCGGAGCGGTGCGTTGTTTTCTGCATTGCCTCGCTAATGCCGAATGTGAACTTTTTAACTTTCACATAGATTTTTCTCCACGACTGTATCTGAAAGATGTAAGTGTTACACTTCAGTGTGAGAAATTTTTTTGAAAAGTCTTTGTTGTTGTTTTTTTTTCCCCCATAGCCCACAAACTTATCCCTGTCTTTACCCACGTGCCAAGTGAGTCTGACATTAATGCCACTTGTGTTCTAGTGTTTAGTAAATAGTCTTCCTTTCCTTTTTTTTCCCATTTATATAGCTGTCCCATGGTATAATTTTAATCTAAGGTGGGATTTTTACAAATCCATTAGAATTCGTGTGAATAAACATTAAGAACCTAAGTGGCTAAAGCCAGGAAGCCATTTTGCCTGTGACCTAGGAAGGACAAGCCTTGAGGATGTGGACTGAGAGGTCAAGGCGGGGGAGAGGCCAGTGACACAGAGCAAGGGTGTCTCAGCCCTCCTTGCTGACTGGGTCCAGCTGGCACGGGCGAGGGCCTGGGAAGGACGGGCACTGGGCCAAAACATGCATATGGCGAACACCACTCAGTTGACAAGCCACCTCAGAAAACTCACTTTACACTGAGAAAGCACAAGTACTCTAGAAACCCCTGGATTAATTTGTTACATAGACACTATGTGGAATTTTTTTAGAGCTTCAGTAACAAAGCAGTACAAATGGGTTAGCTGAAAAGAGAGAAATGTATTGTGTCAAGGTTCTGAAGGTTACAAGTCTAACATCAGGGTGTCGTCAGGGCCATGGTCCTTCTCACAACTTTAGGGGACTCTTTCCTTGCCTCTTCCCAGCTGGCAACCTTTAGCGTTCCTTGGCCTGAAGATGCATTTCTCTAATCCCCTGACTTCACCTGGCATTCTCTGTGTCTCTTCACATAATCTTCCTCCATGTGTTTGTCTCTGGTCTAAACATCCCGTTTTTGTAAGGACACAGGCCATATTGGAGTAGGGTCCACCCTAATGACCTCGTTTTTGTATTTGATTGCCTCTGTAAATACCCTATTTCCAAATAACATCACATTCTGAGGTACCTGCAATACAGACTTCAATATATCTTTTGGTTGGTGGGGGATAAGAAAGACACATCTCAACACATTGCAGACACTAAGTTTAAAAATTGCAAAACAGAGTCTAAATTCTTTCCTTTTATTGCCTAAGTCAATTTTCAATGCATTTCTCCCAGATATTTCATTGAAGCTTTATTTTCCGAATGTTTAGAGGGAAAAGAAAGAATAGCATCCCAAAAATGTCAGTTTGGGACTAGTTGGTTTGGATGATCGACTCAATGGGTCATTGGGTCCTGAGTTTAGGCTTGAGCTAACCATTTCAAATGGCTTCAGCTGTAGGTTATGGATTTCACTCTAACCCTGGATGGCTTCTCTGGATGTGTGTACATTGTTTCTAGAAGGACTTGTCCAAGAGCACATGAGTGTCTCCCTCCCATTCAGGAACAGCATCCGAGCATGTGGTGGGCAGTGGGTGGGATGGGAGACCATAGCCTTTGGAGAGGTACAGCCCTAGATTCAAATCCTGCTACCACCTCTTACTAGCTAAATGACCTTGATCATGTTACTTAGCTTCCCTGAGCCTTTGTTTCTCTTCCATAAAAACTAGAGGATAAAGCTCAAATGAAATGGTAAGAACAAAGTACTGAGCACATAGCACAGGCTTCATAAAAAATTAGTTCCTCAAGAAACCCATCCTTTATATAGTCCCAGAGCATGCTGGTATAATTTTAATAATGATTAACACTATACTTTATACTTTAAAAAGCAGTCTACTTATTATTACATTTAATTTATATTTATTGATCGAGGGACACTTTTAAAAAATATAAAAAGCCTTTTTTTAAAATTATTCACAACTGGTGGCCCATAACAACGAATCTTTCTGTTCAATATTTTAATTATTTTTTTTAGCCAACAGCCACAGTTAGGAATCTCAAAGCTAATGTCATACCCCAATGCAGTGGTTCTCACCTGAAGCCAACTTTGCCCCCAAGGGACATTTGACAGTGTCTGGAGACATTTTTGGTTGACACAATTGGGGAGGGGGACAGTTGATGCCTGTCTAGTTGGGTATAGGCCAGGGCTACTGCTAAACATACTATAATGCACAGCACATTGAACTACCCTCCTTTCAATATAGGATTGTTTGGCCCAAGATGTCAGTAGTTCTGAAGTTGAGAAATACTGCTTTAAGCTACCAAGATATTTTCATGAGTAAATTCACTTTCAGCCAGTGCATCTGGTCGGAAAATGGGCGCCACGGAAACAGCACTTGGTTTTTTACTTCCATCCTGCAAAGAAAACTATTTAAATCAGAAGTAATGTTTTCTAGTGTTATGAAAGGAAAAAAACTTTGCAGTGTAAGTCAATAAGCATTTGATGAATACATAGCCTTGTTGGGGTATTGTGCTGCTGATAAATGACAGCGGGGGACAAACCTGGCACTCAGGTCAGGCTTTAAACGTGAAATGGCCAAAGCTCTGGGGCTTGCCCCTGCATGTACAGAGACTGTACTCACAGCGAGCAAGCACAGAGCGTTGGTGAATTTCACTCAGCTGGCCAAGGAGCAGAGCCGTCCCCAACAGCACGTCCACCCTGGCGTGATGGAAGACTCCAAGGTCGCCGTGACTTCCAATGATGCAACCTTCAAACTAACAAAAGCATGGTGGCTGGAGTTGGTCAGATCGCAATCATAAAGTGCTGAATCCATTTTTTTTTTTTAATAAGATAGATATTTGGTAGAATGAGAATGTCTGGTAATAATCACCGTAATCATTATAACAGGAGCCACTATTACTTGGACACCTATTAGGTGTCAGGCCAGAGCCAAACGTTGACACGCTGCTGCTTTGATTCTCACAGCAGCTCTTTTGAGGGAGGTGCTAATGATCCTACTTCACAAGTACGGAAACTGAGGCTCTGAAGTTAGGTGACAAGCCCAAATTTATTCATCTGGTAAGTGGCAGAGCCCGGGTTAAACCCAGGGTTGGTGGCTTTGGATCTCCAATGTAACTTCTGGGCACTTGTGCATCCATCAGCACAAGGAGAGGGGTTTGGGGGGTGCTCTGAAAAATTAAAGAACACTGCCTGTAGTCGAGTTTATGTAAAGCATATTAAGCACCGCTTTTCTATGTGTACCCGTGGTCATTATGCCTCTTATGTATAATCAAGCCTGGAAAATTTGATTTCCCTTCTACAACCCAGAAGATAAGGGTAGATGTTTGCCAAACATCAGGGATTCACTTGCCATCTTCACAGTTTTTCCATAGGCATGTACCTCATCACCATCATTTCCGAATGTGTTTTAATTGACTTTAAAAAGTCAAGTGACCGTAGAAGAACAGAGGGTGGAGGCATTTAAAACAACACAAATTTATTTTATAGCTCTGGAAGCCAGAGTCAGAATGCATCACTGGACTATGATCAGTGTCAGCAGGGCTACATTCTTTTCTGGAGGCTCTAGGAAAAAATCTGTCTCTTTGCCTTCTCTAGCTTCTAGAGGCTGCCCACATTCCTTGGCTCGTGGCCCTTTCCTCCGTCTCCAAAGCCAGTAGGGTTACGTCTGCCTGACCCTGCTTCCCTCATCGCAGCTTCCTCTGACCCTCCGCTCTGCCTTCCTCTTCAACTTGCTTTTTATTGTTGTAAAATACACATAACATAAAATTGCCGTCTTAACCATTTTTAAGTACACGGTTCAGTAGTGTTAAATATATTCACATTGTTGTGCAACTGATCTCCAGAACTTTTTCAACATGCAAAAAACGAAATTCTATACCCAATAAATAACTGATTCTTTTCTCCTCCCCCAGCCCCTGGCAACCTGCTACTTTCTGTCTCTATGAATTTGACTAGTCTAGGTGCCTCATATAAGTGCAATCATATAGTACTTGTCTTTTTTTGTGGCTGGCTTATTTCTCTTGGTATGATTATAACTGTGTCTTCAATGAAAATATCCTCTAACTTCTGGAAATGGAAAGTCAATAATGCTTTTAAACAGAGGAAGTAACTATAAAAATGAATATGGTGAAAAGAGCCCGTTATCAGATGCTAGCTGGGTTCTACCATGTGACACTCTGAAGTTCTTATCTCCCTTTGAGGTTAGCACCACACTGAGACTCTCGTAGTCCGAATCTGGAGGACAGCAAGACATTTGGGAAAGCCAGACTCTCTTGCTACGTGATTCAGTGTTAATTCAAGGCCTGTCTGTCCCTGCACTACTTAAAAACAGCTCAGGTGCTACTGAGAGTCAGCACGTAGAACATCCAGGCAGGAAAGGAGAAATGGGCAGGAACGGTGAGCAAGCAAATAACCTAAGTGGAGAAACAAATATTGGTCCTTTAGCATTTGCGCGTGTGTGTCACTGAGTACACTGAAACAAAGAACTGGCTCTGCCATCCAGCTGCTTCCTTCACCTGGGTAGGTTCCAGTTGATGGTTGATTATGTATCACCAGGTAGCATTAAAAGGCAGTTTAATTCCCCATGAAAATTAGGACTTAACCTGACTCTGTGCCTTTACTGCAAGTACATGGGGGCTTGGAAGCTGCTCATTAATCCCTTCGTGTAATGCCCTTGAGATCACCAACCTGAAAGCGAATCCCCATTTCCTGTACCATCTCTGCAGCTGGGGTCAGATGGAACATCAAATGGGGTCTGACGACAGTTCCTAGATTACGGCTGGAGACAATAAACTGTGGGTATCTTAGCAGCAGATCCAGGATAAATTCCTGGGGACTCATTTTTGCCCCTCTTTAGAATCTACCCAAACGTCCTACTGAGGAAGAATGAAATGATGCATCACGAGTGGAAAGAGGACAAAAATACCTGCTCTTCTTTTCCTGGAAAATTTACATACCGTCCCTGCTTAGTGTTTTATGCACCAGAATAGTCTTTCTCGCATTCCTTTGTTAAAAGAAAATTCAGAGACCTCATTGGAGGTATATGATGAAGAAGCTCCTCTTGGATGCACAGCAAAGCAATTTTACCCTCCTACAAATTCATTCCAGACTTTCTGTGTGTTTAGGGAGGGGGAGAAAATAAACCCAGAATCGTCCAGTGTGTCTTTTAGGATTTCTTCTCACACTCACTGTGGACCAGCCCCACCCTAAACTTAATGGACTCACTAAGAATTCTCTCCTGGGCCTGAATCCTTGCGCTCTGAATGCCCTGGGCATGATCAGCTGTCACCAGTGAAGCGCGATGTTCAGGTGAGGTTTTTGTTGCCATCTCATCACCAACTCTTGGAGACACATCCACCCTGAGTGTCTAACCTTTTGTTGTTATTAATTGGCTTTTTGTTAAGAACACAGATTTACGGGCCCCCTAAAATAACTCCAGGGGCTTTTTCCTCCTGTTTCTCTCTCGTAGTCATATCCAACGATAATGGCATTTGCTTGGGGAGAGAAAGAACTTTTGTTGGTCATTTCAGATAGGATACCATATGTCAAATTTGTAAAATCTTGTTAACATTGTGTTTTCTTCACTAGAGAATTACCCTCTAGTAGGGAAAATGGAACTGCCAATTACAGCAGGCTCCTGCTGTGAATAAACTGGTGTGATATTCCCAGACATCAGGCTGTGCAAGGAGAGAGCCCCCAGTTGCCTTTTCCTTTCTTGCCTGATAGACAAAGCTTTGGAGTAAAGCATAATTAGCCTGACTGCCAATCAGGAAAATATAATCTTCAGTATCTGTTTTTATTTTAAGGTCATCTTGTTTCGGAGGCGTATTCCAAAGCCATTCTGCAGTTCATTCCTTGATGCAAAATTCAATCAATAGAAGAGCCGGAATTTGCTTAAAACATTCAGTGAGTGTTTCAAAAGAAAGATAAATGAATCTACCTTGTGACCAAAGAAACTTATGGTATATCAGACTGTAACTATTAAAAGAAAAACTATAAATCCCTGTGGCAGTAGAGCTAATAAATTTTTTTTAAGCTAACTCCTTTGGGGAGAATTTGGATCCTACTCTTAGTTCTTAATTTTATTGGGGCAGAGATATTGCAAAAAGAAAATCGTTTCTCTAGCACTAAACACAAATAATGTACAACAATAAACGTGACTTCACCATAGCCGTTTTCCGATCCGCAGATCAGGTTAGCTTCATCATTGTATGATGGTGGGGTCTCATTCATCAATTCCTGTCCTTTTAGAGGTTTTCCTTATGAAATTAGAAAGGGATGTTTTGTGCTTTGTTTTGCTTTTTCATTTTAGGTTTTCAATTTCCAAATCCTCTTCTCAAATTCTGCTGGCTAGAAACGGGTAACTCTATGGATGTTCAGCCTACATCCTTGCCACCGTTTATGGAAGACAATTTGTTGTAAAAAGAAGATGATTGATCTAAGATAAAGGAAGGGGGATATACAGAAAAAGAGAGGAGACTCAGATTTGAAATGCAAAAACTAAAATACAGTAGAAGATTCCCTTCATCATTCATTGAATATTTAGCACCTGCTATGTACCAGGCACCAGGTTGGGCTTTAGGGGTAAAGTGGTAGATTTTATACCAACTCTGCCTGTGAATGTTTGCATTCTAGCATGGGAAAGATGCTATGCCAATGTAATTAAGACTCATTATATTACAGGTAATTAACCTAGAGAGAACTTAGGAACTGAAACTTCCAATCAAAGGAAGAGTATTCAGACATTTAACAGAATACATGATTGGGGAGATGTTGGTCAAAAGTTATAAAATTTCAGTTAGGTAAGAGGAATAAGTTCAAGAGATCTATTGTATAGTAGTCAGTGTGGTAACTATATAATAATGTGTTCCTGAAAAGTGCTGAGTAGATTTTAAGTGTTGTCACCGCAAAACTTAATACTCTCACTACGAAAATGACAACTATGTGCGATAATACATATGTTAATTAGCTTGATTTAGCCATTCCACAATGTATATATATTTCAAAACTTTATGTTGTACATGATAAATATATATCATTTTGTCTTTCAATTAAGAAATTATTAGAGTAGAATCTAAGTTCCAGATCTAAAAAAGGGATATCCTTTTCTAAGTTCTAAATCCCCTTATAGTAAATGTATTTATATGACGTTTCCAAATAATGAGGAATATCTGTAATATCTCCGGGTCTCGTTTAAAACCTGTGACTGATAAAATGGTTCCTGGTGCTAGTACTGTCTCGGGTCATCTAAGGGACAGAAGCCTCTTAATACCGAACAACCAGGCAGCTCCCAAACAGTATGTCATAGAAATAGCATCTTCCATCTGGGAGATAGAGCTCTCCGCTTCCTGCATTCGGTGGCCCTTTCCTGCTTGAGCCTGACAGGGTAAGGACAGGCCCTGCAGAGAGCACGGTGCGGTGCACCCTGGGAGAGCAGGAATTGCACCGTCACTGCCCCAGTTAGACGACCACCTCTTTCTAAAGCTTGTCTGCTCGCATATATACTGGCTTTACTTGCAATGCTGAAACTTTGTCCCGGCATCTCTCTGTCCTCTTCCTTTCTGTTCATGGTAGTTCCAACAGTAAGTACTCAGGAAACAAACAGAATGAAGGTGATGGCATATTTAGGGGATCGAGAGCATGAACTTGGAAGCGAAACAGATGTGGGTGTGAAACCTGACTTTGGGCATAATACTTAGTCCCATTAAGCCTCCCTTTTTCATTTATGCAAGTGTGGCCAGTAATACTTACAGCAAATGGTGGTTGGAGACGTTAAATGTGATACTGTGTGCAGAGAGCTTAGGGTGGTCCCTGGTATATGGTGGTGGCCACTTACATGATGGCCGTTGTTAACCGAGGGAATGGGGACAAGCACCCCTGTCCAGCACATGCAGTGTCCAAGTGGAAGGTTCAGGTTTATCTCGACGTGACATTCACACCCAAACTATTTCACACTAACTTCTTGCTACCTTATACAATATGAAGAAAACTTCTAGACCTTAAACAGAATCAAGTTCCTTTTTAAAGGTTCACAAATCTTTAAAACCATATAACCTTTTAGTGACAAAATTACAATTTTATACCGCTAGAGCAAAATTACCATTCAGATTGTTTTGGGCTGATTACCCTTCCCTTCCTACTGCAAACCTTCCCAATCAAAAATGCACACATAAAGAACAGCATCATTGCAAACACATAATCTATTTGACATCTTGCTTTTTATGTAATTGAAAGAACACGTATGCCAATTTATGCTCAAGCAAAAATGATAGATGGTATCGATGCAAACCATGAAAGATGATCTAATTTTTTTCTCTCACTAATGAATATTGAGCAAATGAATAGAGCATTTCAGTATCAAGGAATATATGAGATTCTGTGTATTTATTTTCTTCATTACTCTAGCCACAATATCACCCAAGAGTATCTGGGGTATGACAACCAGACAATTAAAGACAACCCTGTCTGGGCGCTGGCCTTGCCAGGGTGAATCATGGCCCTTTCTCTGGCCGCCCTGTGGCTGAACTCCTGCCCTTGGGGACCCTCAGGCTGTGGAAGACTTTGCAGTTGCTGTGATGTGTACTTTTTTATGTACATGTGACACGTCTGTGATATGATACATTTGCTGACCACAGAACCACTCAAATGGTGTGGCATATACTGTCTTCGGGTCTCGTTTTAAAGGAAAAAAATCAATAATCTACGTGAAGTTTGTGTTTCACGTCGAGATTATCGTAAGAACTGTATTGTAGGAGGGTGCAGACAAGGGGAGATGGTGTCTCCAAGCAGAAGAATGAAGCAGACTACCCATTTTTAGCAGAAACACATCTGTGGTGACCAGGGCCTCATACGTTCATGAGAGGGATTCCACTAACACAGATCTCTGGTGTTTGTTGAATTAAATGGGAGAAGTGTCCCCAGCTGGTTCTTTTTAAGGTTTCTGTGGTCTCCAAACTCACACTACCTCTCCCAAGTTTGTACAGCTTCCTGAATTATCTACAAAATTGACTAACAGTGCTATGAAATGCTAAAAAAAAATAAAAAATAAAAACATGTAACATAGGCCTAATGGTTGGCTCTTTCCACTGAAATAAATGATAGAGTTTAGATTTTCAACCATTTCCTAATATGATAAGATGAGACCCAGTGTTGGTCTCCACTGATTCATGCATTCTGAGACCAACTGACATACACTGTAAAGAGTAATAGCGAATATGAAAGAAATCCCTTGTTCCTTCCTAATCCAGAGATAAGACTGAGTTCAATTCATTTACTGGATGAAAATAAGTGTTATTAGTTTTAGTTTGTTTCTTTATTCTTGATCAATTTCTTATTTAAGAAATCTTACTAAGGGTACATTCGTATCATATTCAGCGCTATACCTTTGCATTTAGAAATAACCAAATTAAAAAAATGATTGGGCTGCATTGGCCACATATCTACTGTGTTCCCTGTAGAGAATTTTAAAATTTATTAATTCGTAAGAAACCTATAAGATGACTCAGGATTGGAGGCTTCAGATTGTTGGCCGTGTTTATTTTGATCTTAATGACCCTGACAGATGAGGGGCCAGTTGGCTTACTGATTGAGGCTGCAGTGACCTTCAGCCATCAGGACGGAAAGGAAACTCATGCCCGTGGAGGACACAACTCATAAAGCAGGCGCTAAGGAGCATGAGGGGATGTTTGCACAGGTCATTATTTGTGCAGTCGTTGTTGTCTCGCCTATTGATATTTTTTTTAGTGACGGGATTCTTTTGCTCAGAGTTTTCCTTTCGCTGTTAATTCTCAAAATCAACAAACTTTTAGTTGCATAAAACAACAAAAAAGCGCCTGCAATGTGTGTATGAGAATTCTAATAATAATGAAATCTGTCTTCCATAAACGTGGTCATCTACTTATTTCACTTGAAAAGGGATGCACACTCAGCTCTGGTGGAAAGGTGGGCACGGACTGGCACGGACAGAGGTCTCGGTGTGACCCTGCCCGACACGGACTAGCTGGGTGAGCTGGGGTACGTTACTCAACTGCTCTGAGTCCCAGGTTCCCAGCTGTAAAGTGGGAACTGAAAAGAGTGCTTAGCTCACAAGGTTGCTTTGAGATCTGTGAGATCACGTAAGTCAGGTTTCTAGCACTGTGACTAGTATTTAATAGATGTTCAATAAGTGCTAGTTTGTCATTAAAACTTCAGGTAAACACAAAAGTTGGAAAAAAAATTAAATGGAAAACACAATTCAAAACATCTGCCCTCAGGCATAGGACCCATTCATAGAGAGTTACCCGACCTTTGTAAGATCAGCTAACTTGGATTTCTTCAAAGCAGTAGAAGAAACCAATACTCAGAGGTGGCCAGTCTCTGAAAGAGAGGCGTTGGCACCAGATTTGAGAGTGGTCGGTTCACAGCTGCTACAGGCACCTACTGGGCACCAGAGCAGAATCCACCTGTGAAGACCACAGGGACCACTGTGGTTCCTCCTGTTTTCTGATCATGTGGATGAAGAAAGCAAAGCCACCACCCCAAGGTAAACTGTAACCAATTGATGAGGGCCACATTTGGAGGGTCCACTGTGTTCAGTGTCCCTCAAGGGAGAAAAAGGATTAAAAGCAAGGGCACACCACATTTTCCCCTGTTGGTAACCTAACCTCAGGTCTCTGAACCTAAAGTGCCTCTCCGGTTCCCTGGTAGAACTGCCGCCGCCGCCTCTGCCATGTTATGTCTGTTTTCATCTGTTCAGGCTGCTATAACACAACGCCATAAACTGGGTGGCTTGTAAACAACAGAAAATTATTTCTTACAGTTCTGGAAGCTGGGAAGTCCACAATCAGGGTGTCGACAGATTTGGCATCTGTTGAGGACTCATTTCCTGGCTTATAGATGGTGCTTTCTCACAGCGTCCTCACGTGGTAGAAAGAGGGAGGTGCTCTTTGGGGCCTCTTGTGTAAGGGCACTCATCACATTCGTGAGGACAGAACCCTGGTGGCCTAATCACCTCCTAAAGGCCCTGTCTCCTAATGCCATCACGTTGATGATCAGGTTTTAAAATATGGATTTTGGGGGGACACAGACATTCAGACTATAGCGATGTCCCTGCAGCAGCAGGCAGTGGGGTAGCAGGATGATGAGAATCACTGCCCCCAGGGCAGGGGCCAGATTGGAAGAAGAGGAGGGGAAGCCCAGGGGCCCATGGAACAGCAGGTACTCTAGCAGCATGGCTGTCCCCAGCATCCCAAGTCAGTGCTCTCTAGAACCAAATGGACCTGACCGGGACTATTCTTTACTCAACACATACCAATCTCTCTACTCCTGAGCCCAGATAATTTTCTTAATAAGAGCTAAAGTGAAAATTTCCTTTTTACCCCCTATGAGCCGATTCCCATTATTTTTTCAAAGTAAACATTTTGTTTAGTGTACCATCAGGATGCATATATTTTAAATGGTCATATATATTAAGTACCACAATTTCCTTTTGTTTTCCCTACTTCAGGTATGGGAAGACCATCCTCTCAAAAATCAACAGAAGACAAGCATAGTACAGAAATCAAGTCCTTTATAATAATATTTATCTCTTTGGCTAAATGTTATATCACGTTGGGCATTATTGACACCTTTAGTATGATTATAGCTGCCTTTTAAGCAGTTGGTCTTGAATGTTGGTCTATGAAATGAAACTTTACAGCCCTAAGTATTCTGCTTAACCTATCCATGGATGGATAAATGGATGCCCTTTATCTTAACTTCCATTTATACATGACAGTGTTATTTTGATGGGAGACATATATCTAGGTACTGTCTTATGAATCATTTATTCTTCAGGGAAAAAAAGGTGAACATCATTTGCCTCAAATTCAAAAATGGTGACCATTTATTTAAATGCTAGCAGTACTTAAGGTACATAGATTTTTTTAAAAGAATGATTTTATTTTTTCTTTCTTTGTACCAGTAGACATTACTTTTACTTCTGTCAAATCTTCATACAACCATAAATGTAAATCTTGATTGCATCTTAGAAGAATAAGATTGGCTCCCCTGGGACTTTGTTTAGGATGAGCAAAGCTAAAATGAAAGCTACTCTGATGTCAAGGAGAACAAGTAAGTGTTTGCCAACTCTAGGCAAGTCTCACCATCTGACCTTAATTACTCTGCTGTGGGGTGGGTGTCACCATGATAACAAGGGGAAACACACACACACTCTCTCTCCACATCTTTCTTCCTCTTAGGTACCCAACAAGTCAACACTTATATTTAGACTGCATGGATAACGTATTAGATTTCTACGCCAACTCTGTTTTAAGAAAGCAAATACCATCTTCTGATGCTGATAATTCGGTTTTTAAATGCATTTCTTCCTACCACTGTTACCATTGTTTCTTAAGATGCTCAGAAGAAATGGTTATTATTTATGCAGGGTTTGTGCTCCCTCTGCTGGTTCTGTAATTAACTAATAAGTCTAATTCCCATAACTATGCTGATGTCATCAGTTATTTTTGTGCATGGACATGGAATTACCCAAATCAGTATGTTCTGTTCCAGCATCATCAGGAAAATTAACAGGGTGTCAGAGGAGTACAGTTGGCTGAGTGAAGAAAGTTAAGGAAATGTACATTTTGACCTGTCTGGGTCTGTATTTGAAAAAACTAAATGCAGCTTATGCTTTTATTTGCTCAATGCTAGAGGAAAACGATCCATCATTGTTTAAACTGGCATATTACATCCCACTCTCTCAGAGGACTTTGGAGACAAGTAAAGGTTTTCATCCTTCGAACAAGATTTATTATAATATCTGTTTTGCAAGTGAGAAAAATAGAAGTTCAGAAATCATACATACCTTGCTCCTGAGACCTTCTACAGACTAAGAAAGTAGATTTCTAACGGTGGCACATACAGGCCAGTACCTTGGCTTCTTGGATCTGATATGTCTTCTTCACAAGTGGGGGTTACAATATAGCCATTTCTTAATGTCAACAGAGCCTCATAGAAACATGAAGAGCGAGTTCTATAGTTGCTTCAACTGTGGTCTAATTCTGGTTTCTAGCACTTACTGTGTGAGACTGGGAGATTACCTAACCTTCTGGACCCCACCTTTCTTGTCTACAAACTGGAAATAACATTGTAGGCAAGAGTTCTCTCCTCACATTGTAAGGATTAAATGAAATAATAATGCATGGTGCAGAGTAATGCTTAAAACAAATGCACGATAGTGATCCAAAAATAGTCTTTGGTCAGTACGCAGGGTGATTCTTTTTCCAACATGAAAACAGCTTCTTTTCCTGATGATGAAAACTTATTGTGAAAACTTGGGAAGGCAACTTTCAAATGATAATGGTTCAATTCAACAGGAAAATATGTATACTCCTAAGCAAATAGTTTGAAATAGGATGTGCAAATTGGATGGAACTCCAGGAGAAATTGGCCAAGAGAATGTAGACATTCAAGATACATTTCCTAGAGTTGATAAGTCAATCAGACCAAAACAGCAATGCAAAAAAATAACATTTTAATAAGGAAGAGATTTAAAATTGGCTAATATTCTAGTACCCAGAGTTGAGATTTGAGTAAACATCCTCTGGATATTGTGCATTTATTCATTTTTTTTTTAAATCCACCTGTTATTTGTAAGATAATGCCACAATTTTTATGCTTTTTCTAGAACCTCCTTTTTCTCAATCAGCACCATATTCTGGCCATCTTTCCATAGCAGAAAATGTAGATGTTCATCACGATTATGGTCAATATTATTCTTGGCCTGCTTGGTCCTGACACCCTTAGCATTTGTAGATACTGCTCCACCTAGCTCAATGACTGTGTTCTTAGATGATGCAGATTAATTTCAATAACAACCTAAGCAAGCAGACAGAAGAGGTTAAATCTGGAGTTGGGATGGACTACATGTTGTGTTTTCCAAGGACAGATACCAGTAACTCTTGGACTGGTCACGTCCACCCGCTTCTCATCACCTCTTCCAAAGGAGAGTGGTCTGGAGGCACCTTGAAGTTTCAGTGTCTCACCCTGCTCAGGTGAGAGCTGGGAGGTTATTGCTGACGAGCTCTGGGGAGGGAAAAGAAAGAGGCGGCTATAGGAGCTATCACTTCCTCTCTCTGCTCCAGTTTCTCTAGACTCTGCTTTTCTGGCTCTCGTAGACTTGGCTGAGACTCCTTGGGTTTGTATATATGGTGCTAATTTCTGCCATGTGTATGAAACTCTTGTGAAACATATGTGCCTAGGGTATGAAGCCCAGGCTTACCATCCTACCCAAAGGGCACTGTCTTCTCTGTTTATTTTTAAGCTGGTCTTAAAATGGGGAACCTTGTGTTGGAATAGCTTGCTGTGATCTGATTATTTGAGTATAATTTTTACCTGTACTTCTCACAGGCCTTGCCTATCCTCTTGCCATGAAAATATTTGGAATTTATACTTTAAACAGTGTAGGCCACTTTGGTTGTTGATTTAAAACATGCTAGAAGTTTTATAATGGTTATTTATATTGGCCAACACTGACCTCTCTGCAGTGACCTGTTGATGTTGGACAAGGATAAGAGGCACTGAATACAATGCAGGAAATGGAAAGAGATCAAAAGGAATGAACATGTTAGCTTAGCAACAATGCTTCACGGCTTAACATGGAGATCAATTGTGTGTATGTGTGTGAGGTTTTCAGAATTGCGGTATTTGGCCCGTTTACAGGAATTAGGCATTCTCTTCAGGGAAATTTAAGAGGGTTTTGCAAACTGCTTTACATTACAATATCAACATTGCTGACTTTATAAAAGCATTGTAGATGATATAAAATTGCATGTACATTTATAGGTACTTAAAGCATGAAGAAAAGACTTTATATATGTTGAAATTACTGTGCCTTTTTAAAAGAAAGCATAAGAGCCATTGAGTGAAGCGAGCATCTCTGTGAAGTTAAGGGCCATTTCTATGGACTGTTCAAGAATTAACAGCCAGTTCACTCGTAGGCCAGCCGACTAGAGCAGGAAAGTCACATACTTTGTCTCCCAACTGTTTCCCTAATCACTGGACTCCTGTTCTTCCATTTATTCCATGGCAGAGCATCAGTTTGTTCGCGGCCTGTTTCCTATGTCATTTATCACCGTACAAATGTCAGCTGTGAGACAGGAGAACACGTGTGTTTGACAGCTGCCCAGTAAGTTATGCAGAAGAACAGTTAAGGACAACTGCATGGGCTTTTAAAAAACAGATACGTGGCCCATTAAAGAATTTCCTTTGAAAAGCTTGCTTTGTTGGCCCCAGTCATTGCCTCATGAATATCTTATAAAATAAATCTATCCAGCCATAACCATTGAGGGAAATGTTAGAGTAATTTGGAGGTTAGCATAAGAGTAACTCACAATGTGAAACCAAGTAAAATCTAGTGCTCCACAAAGAGAGCTGGAAGGAAACAGGAAACACGTGTGCTGTGGAATTCTGAGTATTAAATCAATGCACGAATAACACCACCCGTTCGGGTGGGGTGAGATGATCCCAGAAGCCTGGCCCAGCCAGAACTGACTTGGCCATACATTCTGTTCCCTGTGAGCAGAGTGTTCCCAGCACGTGTCTCTGTCTTCAGTGAAATTATAGAGAGAAGGAATTTTAAATAGAACTACCTTTGCAAAGTTCAAGCCTGTATTCCCATATCAGTTTTGGAGAACTCTGTGTGGCAGCTATTTTGTGGTTTCTTGGAGAAAATAACAAATGACTGTCATCATGTTGCTGGAGGAGAAAAGCAATGTGTTTTATTGTTTCAGTCCAAATCTACACCTGCACCCCCACCTCTACTTGAGACCCTGCTACTAACCTATTACATGGACCGTGTCTTTGTTTTGAGTCATGTGGTGCCTCCATCCCATCCCACCCCAAGAGTGCATAGTTTTGGAATGGTGGCTGGAGATAAAGGAAGCTGTTTGTCCTCTTCACAAGGGAGCCGGATTCATCAGTGTGGCCTGAGCTGCATCTGTGGTCTGACCAGCCGAGCTGACTAGCCTATAAAGACATGGCAGATTATTTCTTACATATGCTAGTCAACATCCAATTCTGTTTGGCTCTCACAATTTTCTGTGTTCACTGTTCACACCAGCAATGGAATCCTGTCACTGAAGGAGAACTAAGTTCCCAGTAAACAACGTGAGCACATTCATCTTTAAATCTGTGTTTATAAGGCTGTGCGTGTGTGTGATGAGAAGCTGCAGGATCTGTGGGATTCAATAGAAAGAAAGCTGGTGACCTAATAGGTAGTACTGAATGATGACGACATGAGTGAGAGCTACGTGGCGTCAGCAAGCTGGTAGTTATTTTAAGAAAGGAGAAGCGATGTTTTAACACAAGCGGGCAAACGTGCTGGGGAAGGAAAGATATTTTAACTAATCAGGTAGCATTTAGACAAGTAGTTGGCAGCTCAGCCCCTCTTTGTAACCAACTTCGCTTTGGTATTTTTCTCCCATTTATTTACTCTCTTTAGTGACCCTATTTGGCACATCTTTGCACCATGACCAAAGTGACAGACTTTAGTCCCTGTTGGATTAATCAGTGTGTTCTCTGATCCATGGCATATGTTCCCCATAGACATTTAAAGTCAACACATTCAGCATTTGTGGTCTGGCGGCTCAGAGTTATTAGCCAGGCTGATAGACTGGTTTGGGTATTTGCATCCGAAAGACTTTCCTCCCCATCCTGCTCACACGTATAGCCACACATCCACTCCCAACAACACAAATATTGACTGTACCAATCACTCATCAGCAGTAAAAATTTGAGAGCAATTATTTTTTTACTGTGCTTGCCCTGAAAGACACTATTAATTACTTTATTGCCTGTGGATATGAGCCAGTTTCGGTGTCCCCGGAGCCTGCTCCCCACCCAAAGAAGTATTTGCAGCTCCGAGGAACATGGCGCAGGATGTCATCTGGCACACAGCGCACTGACACTGTCTTCTGAAGTGAGATGTCAAGACTCCCTGCCTCGGTGTTTACAGGTCAGGATTGGCAGTGATGGGAGGTTTCCCCGGCGACCTGAGCTCCAAGTAGAGGTGGGCATGTTTGAAATTTGGAATGTGTCAGCCTTTTTTTTTTTTTTTTAAAGAGAATAAGGAATGTTCAGAATCATCATAGAAATAATTGTCAGGTGAAGAATATTTTTGATCATTAATTTTGAATCATTCAGAAGACCAGAAAGAATTAAGGCTCCTGATGGGGCGGTACTGCCAGTCTCTCCTCCTGAGCTTTTCAATTCTGATCTTTCACGGGTAGGCATGACCAGGGAGAATAGTGGTGCTGTTGAATCGTTTCTCTCCTTCTCCTACTCTAGTTAGCAGAAATATAAAAATTCCTTCTGGAATTTAAACTGAAACCCTGAACCCATTTGACCATGAGTTTCTGCTCAATCTGGAAAACCTGCAAGCCATTTGCAATGTATATATGTATGTGTGCATTTAATAGAAGTGAGCTATTCTTTTATTAAAAATGTATTGATTATATGTGTGGCATGTTCTCCTTACCAAAAAGAAAATGAATCGTGACTTATTCATGAGCCTGATTACATGATAGGCCTTAAGATCTGCTGGCTGCACGGACCAGCCTGAGTCTGGCTCTTTCACACTGTTTGTATTTAGTGTAAACGTGCATCATGATCCCAGACCGCATATCCATGAGCAGGGTCACCCGGTTCTAAATATGACTTGATAATAGCTTAGTAGTACGTTTAACAAGGGCTTGAGAATGTTTAATAAGCTCTGTAGGATAAAGAAGAATTGCTACTGAGAAGGCTTATGGGATCCATGGCATGTCAATCTAGGACAGAGTGATGTACAATGGACTTATATATAGCATGAGCGCTAAGACTTTCTCATATTAAATATAAAAATAGTTTAGGAAATATTTTCTAAAATCCAGTGCTGTTAGAACTTGCTGTGGAACTGGGTTTATTCTCTTCCTTTGAGCATCTTTAACTAATAAAAAGTGAAGTTAGAGTGAAGGAAAAGGCGTGGCCCACTCCAGGGGCTCCAAAGGACCCTTCCTCTTGTCACCATCCTCCAGGGGAGCTACCCGTGGTGCATCCTGCCCACTGTGGGTGGCTGGGTGGTGAATCAGACCCAGACACACTCTGGGGTGCTGGTTTGGGATTTTTAAGCCAACTGCCTTATCCTCAAAAAGCACATAGTTAGAACAGACTCTTCGTACACCCTGGACTGAAGCATTTTTTTAGTTAAGTGAAGTCAATATAAGGGAGGGAATATATTCTTTAGCAGCTTATGCCATACAAGTAAAAGTCCGGGTTGTCACTTATTACAGTTCAACTAAATGATGGATTCTAGCTTGTTTTGATTAAATTACATATTCAATTATTTTTGTTTGAAATTAAAAGCTTGATTATATTACCAAATGCTATGTAATTTTACATGCGTCGTTCGCTTATTTAACAATGAAGCTCAGAGTGTGATTAACAATGTGGCTGCCAGTGGGAAGAAGCAAAATAATTATTTTTTCAATATACAAGTCCTCATCATGATTCGGAAATCAATATGCATCCACAGAGGATTGGCTCTCACTGTGGATTATGGACCTTAGGGTGGCCTCCCCTCATTTCCCTATGAATATAAAAACCTGGAGACTCTGGTTCACCAGGCAGGTTTTTATTTCTCTCCCTTTAAAGACTGATATTTAGCTACAGCCGCTGGGACCTAAATCAGAGCATCCAGTGCCCAAATATGAATATTAATCAGATGCCAGGCCATGGAGTTCCTCGCTGAGTTTGACAGTTTAAAGGATCAGTTAGTTAATTAGAAGATGACATGGTACGCCAGGTCCCAAGGCTCTGTCCTGCCTTCTGTCTCCTCTTTTCATTTTCCTTTTTGACAAGTTGGATTACATCATTACTTGTAGTTTCACTTGTTAGCCCCACCATGAAATGAGAATATTTTATGCTTTAATTATCTATGATTTCTTCCCCCTGTCTGTGCAAAGACCAGACTTAAAATAAAACTTAAAGAAACATACAAGGATTGGAGGTTCAAAGGCCCATGAAAATCAGCCTGTGACTCCATCCACCCCACTTTGTGGCGAGAAATAGAAGGATCGTGATAGCACTGGAAACTGTGTTGTGGTAGTCATGGTGATTAGTTTTAAATATGCGGGTGCCTGTTCTGACTTTTGTGCCATAGGTATAGATGTATCATGCCTGGTATTTCTATGGCTTCTCTGGCTTGAGGTGTTACATCTTCTGAGTGTCCTCAGGGGGTGGCAACGAGTTATTTTGGTCTGTGTTTCTTGCCCACCATTGGTAGCTAGAGACACCCAAAAGTCTGAGCACTTCTGTTCTAAATGCTTTTTTCTTGCCACGATATTGCTCATTTGGGAAGCTTTTTTTAAATAAAGTTTATATAGGGTTCATATAGGACCTTAGTCCCCAGGAGTAAAAACAAAGTTCAGGTCAATGTTTAGCTCTTCGGATGAAGCTTTTTCTGATGCCCTAAGTAGAATTAACTCTTCACTCCTTTCTCCCCATCTGCTCTGCAGACATCTGTCACAGCATGTCTAAAGCTTGATTATGCCATTTAATCTACATGTCTGCAGGCTTTATAAGCAAGACACCGAGCTACTCAAGGGACAGAGCTAGGGCTAGCATCACCTCTGGCAGAATTAAAAATGAAAATTAAAAAAAGAAAGAAAACTAAAATCTACTGAGTATTTACAGTTAATGCTACCAGCCAGCCACTTTACGGAGTCATTCAGTATGAGTAATTTCTCGTTAGCCTTCGCAACAATCCCGTGTGGTTAGATGGGGAGATGAAGACTTAGGAGGATTCTTGCCCAGTCACAATGCCATGTGCTAAAGAGGCTCAGCATGGATCTGAAACGAGGCAGTCTGATCCCAGATCCCCATAGTTTGCTGAATCTCACATGGTAGGTGCTTACGTACAGGTGATGAAAGGGAAGGATGTTTTTGATGTCAGAGGGCATTTCTAATATGTTGCACTTCTGTTGACGTTATACAGAGACAGAAGAGAGACGAGAAGGAGAAGATATCTGTGCTAGGCATTATGCTTACTACTAGAAAGACTATGACATTTGGGATGTATCCACATTTTTTAGAAGGCAGGAGGAGGAAAAGGAGCCAGCATGAGTTGCCAAAGACATCCATGGAGATCAGGAATATGTGCTTCTGAGAGGACCAGAGAAAAGTTAAGATGGAGCGGATGGTCAACAGCGTCAAATGTTACAGGGAAAGTTGAGGCAGGTGGTGTGTTTAGGAAAAAGAACACTAACATGGCAGCCAGAAGGCCGAGGCCACATCTGAGTTCTGCCACTGAGTAGCTGGGTGACCTCGGCCACAGGGTCCTTAATCTTTTTGGACTGCAACTTAACTCCCTCTAAAGATGGTGGTGGTGAAACTTGGACCATGAACCTCTGTGTCCCCCTGGTTATATGGTTTGAATGGAAAACTTACAAAAGGCTTTTGGTTGTGACAACTGAGAGAGGTCATTATGATGACCTCTAGATGGGACAGTTTTAGTAGAGTAGTCTGGCTGTGGAGGAAGAGTTGGGGAGGGCAACCCAAACCACACGGGTTGAAAGAAGAGAAGGTAAGTGTAGACTACTCTAGTGAGGAGTTCGGCAGTGAAAGGGAGGAGGAGCAGATGGGGGATGGAAGATTTGAGAGTCTTTAGAAAAGTTGGTAGGCCTGGGGAGGGGGAGACGGGCGGCAGGAGGGAGGGCAGCATGGGAGTGTGTGCCTTAAATCCAGAGAGCTGAGTTAAAGGGAGAGTTAAAGGGAGCAGTACAACTGAAGGGAGGGCAGGGCGAAGATTCGCAGTTTAAGAATGAGCAAAAAGTTTGTTTCTCCACCAATGAAAATAATTTTGGAAAGGGAGCGAACAAAGAGACACATATATTTGGATTGCAGAGATATGTATGTTTTCAAGAGGTTGGCAAGAAGCTTGGAAGGCCCAGCCCATGTCAGTCTGAATTAGGAATCCTTCCAGACCATTCTATGACTGTCACACGAGGGCTGGAGCAAGCTGGGAAGAAAGGAAGTGGGAGACGGCAGGAACTAGGAGTCAGCTCTCCAGCATTGCTGAGACGGGAAACACAGAATGCACAAGTCACCAGGGCAAGACAGCAAAGGCACTTGCTTGATGCAGCACAAACTAGTATTTTAAAGAGGAACCTGAGCAGAAAAGGTGCTCTCTTCTCCATTCCTCTGTGCGCGCTGGTTAACCCTTCTTCCTGAGGTCGGGGAGGGCTCCTGCCATCAGGAGCAGCCTGTTTTCCATGTTCTTCTCCAGCTTCACTGGGACATGTTGCTGTCTGTTGGTGCCGTGACCAAATACTTGTACAGGCAAATAAGATAGTGTAGTGAGTATTTTGTAAATATACATTTTTTTCTGTTTTGAAAATCCTCACATTACATCCAATAATTCTTTCAAGTATTTTTTTTTAATTAAGGCACTAACAAATTAATTTTTTAAAGTTCTTAAAAGGCAAGATATGTATTTGTCCACTCTGTTAGTCCTCAGCATTTTCCCCTCTCATTTTACCAGTCTGTGAAATCCTAATGATGGAGCACTGTTGGTCTATAATTAGTAATTAGCTGTTGTGGTGGGATCGTGGTATGGCTTCAAGCAAACAAAGCTTTGAAGGAACACCCACTGTCCACGTAACTGTGTATTGGTTCCTTTTTCCTGAAATAAAATGCTTTGCCCCAAGGTAGGTCATGGCGGATGGACTCAAAGAGAAGGTCAGCAGAACTCAGAGTGCTGACAGGGACCCCTCTGCAGTGAAAGGTGTAAAATGAAATAAGCTGTTAATGCTCCCCATTTCATTCCAAAAAATAAATTGTGGTTTCAGAGCACCCACTTATCAGCTCTCCAGTTGATACCACCCGGCGCTCTTGTGCCTGCCGCCATGGGCGAATCACCTGAAAGATGTTGAGGTCAAGGCATCAAAACATTTGGACGCACATTAATGGGTTTTACACCTTTGTATCTCTGTGATATTACTGTTTCGCTTCAGCAAGCCTACTAATATCAGATATATCCTATCAGGGACTATTTTAAATCACTTCAATTTTCCCTGCCTCTGGGCTCTGGCCGTAAGACCAGAATCCTGAGCAAGTGTGTTGCCTGTGATCTAGTGTTTTTCTCCCCCCCCCCCATTTATAGCAGAGGGAACTTTATTAGCTTTTGGACACACGTATATCAGTTTTAAAAATTAAGTACAACATCAATAGTTCTTACCCAGCTCTCCAGTATATCGAGTTGTTATGTTTTCCCAGAGAATGTTAAAAAATTAGTATTGCCATTTTTGGAAGCATTTTTCTCTTAAAACAAACCATTGGTCATAATGGTGTTTACTTACTTACTCTCTGAAGTGCTGTTTTATATAGAAAGTAAATCCAGGATAGAAGCTTGATAAGTAATTTCAGACTTGATAGCACTTGAACCTTATAGGTACGAGTGAATTATGAAGCCTCACTTTGCAACGTTTTTTTTCCTCAAGTAAGTCTCTTCATTGCAACTAGTTGTTTATCTTCTGAATGATTTTAAAATATGGAACAAGCTTCCCTTTAGTGCCCAAGTCATCCATCCAACTCATGCTTCTCCTATCCTCCAAATTCCTTCAGATATGAACAGCCAAGTAGGCTATGACTCAACTGCAGGTTGTTGGAAAGGACCATCTACTATGGGGGCAGGCCCTGAATCCTAGAGTCTCGCCAAGAATGAAAAAGAGGAGCTGTGTTTCCCAGATCCTCTTTTGGCTGTGGTTCAATCCACCGAAGAAAACACAAAGTAATTCGCCAATTGGGACACCCTTTCTGAACTCAGATTTGGGCTCTTGCTGTCGCTACGCTGGAGATGCCCTCTTGCCATTTTATCCCTCCTCGCCTCAGTCCAGTGTGCGTGCCAGTCCTGGGCCTCTTCCTCAGGCATCACTGCTGTCCCTCCATTCACACGGACTCAGCTGTCCTAGGCCCCACGGCCCACGCACCCAGTCTCATCTCTAGTCAAAAAGGTCTCCCTTCTGCTTTTCCTCCCATGGGGCTCCAGCCTGGATTATCTTTCCCTATGTCCAAATTCCCTCTGTCTTGCAACAACCAGCTCAAATCGTGCCTGCTCCACAGGGGCTGTAGTAACCATGGCAAACCAAAAAGCATGGCCCCAAGAGCTTTGTTCTAGTTTCCTCCTCCGGGTTATTGGGAGAAGTCTTCCATGCTCTCCACGCACTGACGTCTTCTCGTCCCTCTTCACAGTTTAGTCCTGTTCCCCAGAAGAAGTAAGCTCCTTGAGTGTCGAGACAAGGCCTGCAGTTTTTCTGTGTTCCCTCGGCTGGTACGATGTATGGCACAGATTGCTCAGTAAGCGCTAGCTTGTTGATTAATCATTGTAATGAGGCTAGTTATTGGTCATAAACCATTGTGGGGTTTCTGTCTTGTAGATTTCCCATTAGGAGGTAGAGGCTGGCCACAGTCACCGTTCTATTCCAAATATTTGGCATAATATTCACCCGCTTGAATTAAATGGGTGGGAGGACAGACAGACATGCCCCCAAGAAGCCGGCATAGTGCAGGTTGCTGCAGGTGCTCTGGCAAAGCACCTGGGAGCTAGAGACTAATTTTGATGGACAAACTTGGGGTTGGCTTTAATATGCACGCAATCTGAAGGATGGAGTTCAGACTTCGACAAGGGAAGGTATGTGTGGAGGGTGTTCCAGTGAGGGCTAACACGGCCGATAAAAGCATAATGGAGTGAAAGGACGGGCACGTCCCTCAGAAAGCAGACCCAAGCCCGGGTGACAGGGGAAAGACAGCAGGCTGGCGAGACAGGCGTGAGAAAGGTCCCAGTGAGGCTGAAATTCAGTGCCAAGTGGACGTTCGTTCCAAACGTGTTACACAGGATAGAATATCAGAATTACGTGGTGTGGAGATGAGCCTGTTTTTATTTTGAAGTTCATGTGCTTATAGTGACTTTTAATACATGGCAAGTGATACTGATTTTCCATTTACAGTAGGGATTGGATTTTATTTCAGAAATACATTTAAATAAAACCACGTGAATAGCTTTAAAGAAAAACACCAAGTTAATAGTAGTAGAGGTGGATGTCAAAGAATCATGGCGATGGGGGCTCCCTGAGGCTGGGAGTTTGGAATGCACAAATGTAGACGTGGGAAGACCCCACATGGAACACGGCTGCAGAAGTGTCACCCGGGCAGAGGACTCAGAGGACTAAGGGATGGTTGGAGTTTGGCAACTGGGGAAGCCATCAGTGAACTTAGAGCAGCTGTCATCCCAGGGGGACACGTGGATGGCCATCCTACGAGGGCAGGGATTTTTATTTATCACTAAACAGCAGTGTCTGGCTCATAGTAGGCGAGCAGTAGGGAGGTGTGAATGAATAGGTGGAAGGTATGAGGCAAGGCTTTTATTTCCACCCATGGCACTGACACCCACTGGGCTGGTGATGGGGTGTGGCTGGGATCTGCTGGATTCCCACGCCCCCTCTTGAAGTGAGCTCACAGGAACAGGAGAGGCAGCCTCTCTTAGGTGGAGGAGGGGATGAAGGGGGTTGGAGGGAGGGAGGGAGGAAGAAGAGCTGGCCCCCTGCAGCTTGGATTGCAGTCCCTCCCTCCTGTGACCTTACACTGAGGCTCTTCCCTTTCATATTGTCATGTCTAACCAACACCACAGGGACCTGGGCACCTGGGTGTACTCCAGCTTAACGTGGCCAGTGAGGAGGCCTGGGAGGGGAATGGGGGTGCAGGGACCACACACCCCATCTCAAGGGATCCCATCTCAAGGGACAGCTTGTTCATTTTCGTCACTGGGGAATGCAAGCTCATGTGTGCTAGATCTCAGGAATTTTTCAAAAGGTGTCCGAAAAGCCCACCACATATTTTAGGTGACAGCTGCTGATTTTTTAGCGCTCTTGATTTTTCTGAATTAACACCTATTTCAAAATGTTAAAGATGTTGCACTGGTCCACCATACAGTTGGCAAGCTCTAACCTAATTATTTTGTTTTAACTTAACGAGATGAGATCACATCTCCCCCCATCTCCCTCAAGGTTTTGTAATATTCAGTTGTCCCTTGAACATGTTTTTCTGGCCCATTAGTCTAGTCATTTCTCTGAATCCACTGTAACACAGTTGGTGCCATTTTCACGTGCCTTCTCTCTCCCCAAGGCTCTCTCCGCTCACAGCTAAGCCTGGCTTAAGTCATCAGGGACTTTGAATGATATGCATGCCCCCTCTGAATTCCTGCAAATCCTGTCTTGATGCCCTCCGCACTTCCTGTTCTGTCTGCAGTACTTACACATCTCTTTTTGTTTCTCCCATCTCTCCTGCTCGGACTCCAGGCCTCGACTCTCCTTTCCTGCTGTCAGGTGGAACCCCGTGTCCAGTGCTTGGAGCAGATCCACAGGTCCACGAGGTTCCCAGGAGGGAACCCCTGGGTAGCTGGGATCCTAGCTGGGGTCACAGAGCCACAATGCCTGTCACTGCCACATGAGCAAAGAGTCCACGGGGGAATGTGACTTTGTATGCCCCAGACTCAGCGGGGACTCCTATGGGGCATGCTGTTTGGTGGCTGTGTATATTAAAAGGGAAAATCACATCCACAGTGAGATAGGGCCACATCACCATTTCAGCAAGTTGTGCCCTGTCGTGTTCGGCAGGCCAGTCACTTAGAGAGTTTGTGTGTCTATCAGCAGCATTAATAAGTTGTGTTCCTTAGATTGTTTTCTAGCCCCTTCCATTTCCCAACAAGATGCCAGTTTGCAGAGCGTGTTTGCATGCTCCAGCATCCCTAATGAAGACGTAAGGTCTTACCTGCTTTGGGGCGAGCAATTCTGATCTCATCTCTGCCAACTGTGGGCCGTGTGCTCTTGGGCGAATTACTCTGCCTCGCTCAGCCCCAGTGCCCTCCAGGGTAAGACGAGTTTACTTCCTCATCCCATCGTCAGCGAGCATCAGAGAACTCTCTGCTCAGTCTCTGATCATGTTGTTGCCAAATTAGGGTCCACAGGCCAAATCGAAACACAGTCTATTTTGGTGCAGCCTCTAAACTAAGAATGAATTTTACATTTTTAAATGGTTGTCATATAAGTACCTATATTCTTGGCCCACACAATTTATTCTCTAGTCCCTTCCTACAGACCATGTTCCAAGAACTTTCCCAGGCTACGTCTCTTTTAAGGAGCTCTCTCCCCTACAGTCCTGTTTGGGGGTCATCCCACTCTAAGGTGGGAAAACCAAGCTCCCAAGAGGCTATGAATTTCCCACCCTTTCTACAGGCTGTTCTGGCAGACGGGGGCTGAGTTGACCCACCACACTTCCCTGCCCCAGTCCCGTGTGCCATAGTCTCCGTGCGGAACTACACTGCTAATCCCAAACAAGGTAGCAGGGGCCTTTTGGGGGCTGGGCAGTGTTCTAGGCATTTCAGGGGCTACAGAAACGACTTATGAACCTGCCTTCTGGAATTTCAAATCTAGTTGGGGCAGTGGAGGCACTCATTTGTCACCAGTGACAGGAAGAGGCACTGGACCATCTTTTGGGGACCCTCAAGGAGTAAAGGTGGCCCACAGGGGCATCCCTTTGGCTCCAAGCCCATCAGAAAGCTCAGATGGTCTGCTGACCTCAAGGCCTGCTGCCTCCCTTGGACAGAGACACCTGTGTTCTGGCTCTCACTGGCCCCGGTGGCTCTTGCTGCATTCTTGTCCGGCATCCCATTTTGCAATCCGATGAGCCACTCTTGGAGGCCTGCGTGGGGTTTGAAGCCCTGCTCCCCTCAGTCTCCATAGGGCAGCAGGGGAAAACAGCGAGCTATCCGTCTCAGGCAGCCAGGGCGTTCCTCAGGTTCCTGGAGACAGCAGCACCTCAATCAATTTGGCAAAGAAAAAATATCCTTTCATTTTTAAAAATAAGATGTGAGGGCCTGAGCAGGCGTTCTGCGCTTAAATAGCTTTTCAGAAATAAAAACTGCACTCATAGATGCTCTTACATGTATTTTCAACTCATCTGACATTTTGTTTTTGCATTCTGGCATCTTTGAAGTTGCTTTTTTTAATTCGTTGTGATGGTGATTTTCACCCACACTTGGGTTTCTAGCAACCTCTGACTCCTTGTTCAAGCACCAGCGGCCACTCACTAAATGTGATTCGGACAAGCTGCTGAAAAGTCACTTTGCCAGAGGTGAGGGTTAACTAGGAGTTACTACACCGTTTCCTCGACTGATTGTGATTTTGAATCTCTGGCCACGACTAGTGTGTAGGGTTTGTAGGAGCAGTTGTCCTACTGAAGGCAGAAAAAGCAGTTCTTCCAGGTTTCTGGCCCTGCCCTTCTTGTGAGAGCAGACTTCACTGTCCACGTTAGACACTAGTGTCCGTCTGGTCACTATTGTGTTCTTAAAGCCCAGAAAAGTGCCTGGTGCAGAACAGGCCCTCAGATAATATCCAATGCTGAATTTAATCATCAGATACTTCATGAGCACCCGCAGAGGAGGGAGGCGGTGAGCTTACATAGCTGAATGGGGCCTGGAAGAGCACTCTGCAGGGAGGAAGAGGGTGATACAAACACAGAGTTCCCACCTGCCGTGGATCGTCAGGAGGCACCCAGGAAGTGCAGTGGTGCACTGAGGAGGGTCCCTGTCACTGGGACGGAGGAGGTGAGATTTAAGGGGCTGATTGGAGGCAATGGAGTTGGGGATACTCCTACTCCTTTTTGAGATGACGCTTCCCAGGAGTCCATATGGCTCGACTGGAAGTTTGTGGTTTGCTGAGAACTGGGCTCGTCATACACTGGAGAAAACAAGGTCATATTTCAGGTATCAGACAAACAGGCAACCCAATCAGTGTGCTGAAAATAATACGCTTGAATTAGATAGCTCATTCTGCAATTAAGCGAACGTAAGTTCATGTCTCCATCTGCCGACTCTCTGCAGCATATCTGGTGACTTGTGGGAGTTCAAAGGATAACTGCTAAACCTGGTCCCTGGGTACCCGAAGCCCCTTCCGTATATGCCTCTTCTGTTTGTCCCACTGTGTGTCCTTTGGTGACCCTTCCTTGCACTTTATTTTTAATTTCCATGAAGGCAGGAAGAGGCAGGCATCTGATGGTGCAGAACACCCGAGAAGAGCGCCTTGTGCTCTGGTGAGCTTATTAGGCACTTTCCGAAGATGTGATTACTAACTTGAAAAAGACGTCAAGCATCTCAGCCAAACAATGTGTGCCTTTGTGCAGCCAGTAGTTTTTCATTTTTACTGGGACAGCTGTTCTCTCAAAAACAGTTCTATTGTGACTTCCAGTGACTAACAGACTTTCTTGGCCCTCTTGGATCAGCGTTAATAAATGCCACAATGTGTAATACAGGTGAGCCTCCTTTTACACAGTCGTGCGTTTCTTACACACTGTGCAAAAACAACATTTGGAAAATGAAACTGCATTCTCAGTGTACTAGATGATTTTCCCAAGTAAAGGGTACTTTTAGTGCAAAAAATCGCTTTGGTGAGTCTTGTTTTAGGCATAAGAGGTGCAGGAGTGTTTTGCATTTTTGATTCCATATAACACATATTAATCACAAGAGTGGAAAGCCAGCCACGAGTTTAATTTCTATTAGTATTCTCTCCACTCCTTCCTGTTCGCAAGTGTGAGGCTCGTAGCCACCTGGCTCATCGAAGTGTCTTTCTAAGGTAGCAGTTCTCAAAGTGCGGCCCAGGCACCCGTGGGGGTCCTGGATCCTTGTTTCCAGGCATCTGCAAGGTCAAAACCATTTTCATAAAAATACCAAGATGTCATTTTCCTCTTTCATTCTCATCCTTTTATGAGTGTCCAGTAGTACAGTAGAATTTTCTAGAGCCTGCATGACAAGGTATCACAAATGTTTGAACGCAGAAGCATATGTGCAAATCCAGCCGTCTTCCATTACACTAGACTTTAAGGAGCTTTGGGAAAATGCAAAACAGTGCTTTTCTTATCAAAAAATTCTGTTTTGTAAACTATGGTAATTTCATAAAAATCTTAAATTTGTATTAATATGCAATAGGTTCGTTATTGCTACTTTTAAATGATTTTTAAATTTCTGATCATTTCTAATATGATAAATATCGGTAGATATAACCCACATAAACAACAGCCCTTTGGGGTAATCTCAATAATATTTGAGAGTGTAAAGAGTTCCTAAGACCAAAAAGTTAGAACCACTGGTCTGAAGTACAGTGCAATATGCAATACAACTCTCCCAGCTTGTTATTGGGCTCGGAAAGTTTTCCAACAAAGAATAAGAGGGATTACTTAAATTCCCTAATCACTTAGCTTTTGACCCATTTCTACATTTATTTGTGGACATGCAGGAAAAAGATGAACTGTGAAACCACAAAACCTTGTGAAAAATAATTTAAAGGCCTGTGACTTTGGGGGGAGGGGTGCCAACCACGACTGAAGGTCTTTTCTTCATGGGCACACCCAGGCACACTCATTTTCCTCTCCATGATGGTACTTGCCAGTTTTTAAGCCAAGTACCATCGTGTACCGTCATTTACGGGTTTGTGAGACTGCCTGGGTCACCCCGTATAGGACCTAGGCTGGCGGACACAGTCCCTGCCCTGGGGAAGCTGAACCACTTGTACAGGAGAAGTCAGTAATCGGAGAAGCATAAGTGAATGGGATCATCACTGATTTTGAAAAGTGACACAAAGGAAATGAACAGGATAAGAGGACACATTAATCTGGAGGATTGACAAGTAAATTCACACAAGACACCCAGCAAAGCTTTCTAAGGAGGCTTCAAATGAGCAGAGATGAGGTAGGGGTTTGGTAGGAGGGAGAAGGGAAAGAGTGGTTCTGGCAGAGGGACTTCCCTGAGGAAGGACACGGCTTGGTGGCAGTGTGGCGTGGCGAGCAGCAGGGCAGGTGAGAGATGATGGGTACAGGGAACTTGATAGGCAGGGACCAGGTAATCCAGGGCATTGTAGGCCCCAGTGAAGAATCTGGGTTTTAATCCAAGTATGATGGGAGGTCTCTGGAGGGCTTTTCAGGAAGCAGTGAAGAGATCCTATCTCTGCTTTGTAAAGAGCAGCCTGGTGGCTGTGTGGAAAAGAGTCTGAGGAAGGAGGTGACCAGCGGGTAGGCAGGAGGGGAGGCAGAGAGCCCAGCCGGAGGCACCTGGCATCAGGCGAGAGCTGATGGCGTGGCAGGGGTGAGATCTAATTCGGGGTAGAACAGACCAGACTTCCTGACAGACCAGCGGTGGGATGAGGCAAGGGGAGTGAACAAGCATGACCTCTGGTTTGGGTTTGAGCAGCTTTTGTTTCTCAAATCACTGCTAGAAAACCCTACGAGGTAGTTAGTGGCACAGCTATTATTTAGGGATCAGGGGACAGAGCGGCTGGATCAGTGGGTCCCTTCACAGTGTCAAAGCAAGTCAGCGCTCACGGCCGCTGCCCAGCTCCGTCCGCGGCTTCCTTTCGCTGGTGGCACACTTCAGCTTTCTGCTCTGGCCTAAGCAGTGACACCAGGTGAGGGTCTGGAACCTGCGCCTCCAGCAAGTCACGGCTGTTAGCGAGTCTGAGTCAAGCGGCCATGCCTCATCTTCTTGCCTGAGAAATGGGACCAGCTGCCTCTGCTGGCCGCCAGCCCAAGTGGGATTTTATGAGGACTGGTTTGCTCACGTCTCAGGTGTGTCTCAGCTCCGGGAGAAAGGGAGCATTATTCTTCAGGCCCCTTGACACTTCTTAACAGGGGCCGTGGGAGTCCTCCTCAGAGACAGTTAAACCTTTGTAAAATGAAGCGGGTGGTGGAGGCTCTTGCAAGCAGCTGTGAGAATTCTAAATATTGGCCGTTATAGTTGAGAAAAAGGTCCTCTGCATTTTGTTCAGACAGTGGGGAAAAAAACAAAGTATTTTCAAGTTTACCGAGCAGGACAGAGGCTAAAGGGGAAGGCAAGAAGCAAAAGCAACAAGGACAAAAATTCTTAAATGCCGTCTGCGCTCACCTCCCACGTGTCATTTTGCACCTCCGTGCTTTCTCGACACGCCATGCAGGGCACAGCCACGGAAGTCTAGGCAGATAGGGAACATCGGATGCAGCTTTGGAGCAACCAGTGACAGTTAGCCCAGCCATATGATCTCTGAAATACCTGCAGCGTCTGTATAGCCGAGGCGATGGCATGAAGCTGGCTGCTTCTCTTCCTTCCAGTGAGCTGGGCAGCCCTTCGACAAATAACTTTCTGCTTTTGGAATTGAAAACACATTTTGGGAATGATTATCTACTTATTCACCTGTAGGGCAGCCTTGCTCCTTAGAACCTCTGGCTACTTTGCGTAGTCACGAATATATCTTGCAATTTAAATTCTTCTATTTTATTCATATGTGGAGTATTTTTCCTATAACTTTGTAAAGCGCTAAATATTACGTGGACATTATTCAAACCACGTCCTTTCCATAAAATCTGTTTATATGCCGTCATTAGCTGCAGCATTAAATACATTTTATCTCATCAGAAATTTTACGATATATTTAAAAATGAATTTCTACTTAGCTGAAACACATTAGGGATTATCCTAAGAGACCTCGCTAAAAATGCAGTCATGTTTATTTGTAACTGCCGGAAAATGGCTTGCAAAATTGTTAGTGTCTTTTATTATTCCCTACTACTGAGCACTTGCTTGTTAATTAGAGAAATTTCAACTGTCATAGTTGGCAATTATAGCTTCTGTATCATTGTCTGTTATGAATAGTCAATGAGAGCTGATTAATATGCATGAGCAGCAGTATATATAGCGTGTGCATTGGACCACAATCCAGCTGCCAGAGTCACTCGGAGGAGGGAGTGGTGTGCGTGTGTGTGTGTGTGTATGTGTGTGTGTGTGCGTGCGTGCGTGCATGCTGCGAGGGGAGGAAGAGAAGCGTGGAAGGGGGGAGAGAGTTGTTTTCCAGCCTTAGAGAGCAGTGCCAATGTGAAGTGTTGCAGCCGCCTGACTCACCTGAGGCTCTCCGAGGATACATTCAATGCCTGCGCTCTAAGGGAGCTGCTTTCCTCGGGTGTTGGCGAGTACTGAAGCCTTCCTTTGACGTTTCTCTAAACATGGGATGCAGTTTGTGCAGCCTGCAGAAGCAAGAGGAGCAGTACAAATTACTCTATGAAGTTTGTCAGGTAACACGTTGCATTTTCATTTGGAGAAGTGCACAGGCACTCACCTGGCAGAGTGTAACTTCTGGGAAAGGGATTGGGGGATTTTGTGCATGTTTTGTGTTCCGAAGGAGGCAGCCTTTCTGACTTTTTTGTACATTTTCTTTCAAATCTCTTACAAAACTTCCCTTCCAGTGGCACTTCGGTGCCTGTATTTGAAAATATAAATAGATGTTGACGGTCATAAAATGTGTCTCCAGCAGTTACGTCACAAGGCTCCTTTACAACTGACCTCTCCCTAGAGTGTTGAACTGGAAGGGTCAAAGTGTGGTCACACGCTCTTTGAACAAGTGGGAGAAGACGTGGCTGATGATTAATGTTTGCAAGGTTTTGTCTGTTTACAAATAGTTATAAGGCGCTCTTTTCAGTGGAGCACAAGCTCTCTGCTGACTTGGTTCTTTCAGCAACTTCTCATAATGGGACAGATGGTTCCAATTTTTGCTTCACACTTGCCATTTCTATACCTCTTTCTGTTTAAATTTTAAGAACTTCAAAAGCAAGGGACTGGATCTTGGGTGCTGTCATTCACAGCAGATGACTTCTTGTATCTTCTACAACATTGCTAACAACATGAAATTTCAGTTGAGACGAAATGGGATATTTATGATACAACCCAGATAACTTATCTTACATCTTTGCATTGTAGTTTTTTCCAATATTCAAGTCCTATCCTCAAGTAGGAGGTTTTGATACTGCTATTGGTAACCTACCTTGACAGTTAAGAATTTTCCCCTTAAATCTTAATTCTTCAAAATTTTCTTAGGTAATCAAAAAATCATAATTCTGCTAAGGCTATTTTTAGATAAGCACATTAGAAGAAGGTTTTTATAGCAAGTGAGAAACAAAAGGTGCATGTTTCTTGATTGTAGCAATAAATGGCATATTAATATATTTTTGAGAGAGCCAGACTTGACTTTAAAAAGAATTTGATTAGCCGTCAGTTGGATGCCATTTTTGCATGGGCCACCAGAGGGCGCTTACCATTAAAGAGACACAGTGAGGCACAGCTAGGCGTGAGTGAGTCGGCCGCCTTCCCTATGGACAAAACCTAATGATACAATGACTCTGGGTGAATAAAAGGTGTGTCTGTCTGTCTGTTTGCCTTCTTCACCGAGGCAGAGAGGGTCAAAACAAGCCTTTTGAGGGTTGGGGTCCCCAGTACATGCAAACGGCACATATCGTGACAAAAAACAAGCATCATAAATAAGTCTTGGAAATAAATACACTTCTGACCTTGCAACTTCTCACTCAGGACTCTGATTCGTGTGCCTTTCTAAGGGGAGTGTTGGAGATCTTAGGCAGAAGTGCTGCCACCACTGGTGATCTGGCCCCATCCCCTGTGTGATCACGTGGTGTGTTGTAATCTGCGTTTTGCCAAGTTATCTCATGCAGTGAGCCGGGCGGTTCTCAGTGAATCCAGTGAGCAGAAGTGAAACAAACAGAACAACAGACATCATTACCCGGACAAGGTGGTTCTGTTACAGACTTCCACCGCTGCATGTGAAATAGCCATGCATAGTAAGTCAAAAGGTAGTTTTAAAAACTCCCTTTTTAAAAATGCTGCTTTTTACCATCAATGCAAAAGTACTACCATTAGCACTGTCTTTGTAGATGGGTCGGTTACAATGGCACCCTCCAAAAGGCAACTCTGCCACACCTCTGGCAAATCTGTTAACTTGTCTTTTATTCATCTATATTGTTTGTGACCCCCACCACACACACACACAGCTGCCCCCCAGAGAGGGAACCTGGGTTCTGTTTGTTTGTTTTTTACTAGGTAGATTTATGTGGAAATATTTCTGGGCAAAGCATCGTGCAGTAAATTGCTGATAAATGACTTCCATCTGGAATACACTTTGTCAGCAATTCAGAAAGCCATGCAGATTTATCTTCAAGAAACTCAAACTACTTTTCAGACCCATTACCCTTGAGCCAACTAAGTAAAATCCCCCTTTCTCCTGTTCTTTGGGAGTCCTGAACCGTAGCATAAAGGAATTCACAAAACACTTACAGGAATTAATAATTGCATTCTCACTCTTATTATGCAAAGCCTTATTAGAGCAGAGAAATTAAGGTTTCCATAAATTACGGTTCCAGAAGGTCCGGTGCGTCTGGCTTCAGTGAGCCCTCGCAACAGCAGCACAAAGAGGATCAAATATTCCAGGGCTCAGACTGTATCCTTTCCTCATCTAGAGATAATTCAAAGAGATGCTCTTCATTAGGGCTGTTGGCAAGCTGCCTACAGTTTCTTTTGGGGGCTGCTGTGAGCTTAATGATGCAGAACAATGGCTTTGCCTCTTGTTGCACACATACCTATTGTACCTTTAATCACATTAGAAAAACAACAACAACAATACATGAAGTTGTCTGGTCATTAAAGGCCATTGCAAAGAGTGCAGACATATCAGTGATCGGTGCCATGCATTAAAGGATGCACCAAGATATTTGGGGACACTCAAGCACATCTAAGGAGAGAAAGCCTCCTGCCTACCCTGGCGATTGTAAGATCAGTTGAGTACAGTTCTTTGTGCTTTTATGATAACTGTGGTGTTGGTGGGGAGAGGCATCAAAACAGGGCCAATGGCTATCAAAAATTTGAAATTTAAGTTAGCAGTTGCTTCATGCTCCGGAAAACTTTAGCCTGTCCTGAGTAACTGTGAATGCTCAGAAGCACTGTTAAGGTGAAAGGGCAGGGAAGTAAAAAAGGAAGATGCTTTAAGGTTATCAAGGAGTACAGTCCTCTACTTGGCGAACTTAGCACAGGAGATCTCGTGTTCTGGGGGAGATGGGATAGGGAGTCTCACAACTCTTAGACTGTGGCAGAATCTACCTAAATGTGGTGACTGGGTTATGGGGGTGGGAGGGTGGTAGGGATGGGGAGGTTTGTGGCTCTGTTGTTTTGGTGCTCGTGCCGCCATCACAGGCCAAGCACCAGCTGTCCTGTCAGGACAAGAGGAAGGCCAGTGCGTGGATGCGTTGAGGGGGAACTTTAAATGGAGGCCTGGGGGAGATGAAAGGAGTGGTAAGCACACTAGGAAGTATCATTAATTCCCTCCACCTCTTCTAACGTCACCCAGAGACTCTTTGCAGAATAATGACCTTTGCTAATTTGATTAGGCAACAAGGGAAATAAGTCTGGTTGGGACTTCAGCTTCAAACTAGAAATTATAACTAACACATTTCCCTAAAATCTGCATGCAAATTTTCAAGATGACAAGGAAAACTTATTTATAAAATTGCAGTAATGTTCATTGCAACAACCACATTATTTATTGTACACTTACTATGTGCCGGCACTATGCTAAGTGCCTACCGTGCATTTTCCCATGAAATCTGCAGTGGCATGAAAAGATAGGTGATATTGTTACGCCCATTTTAAAGATGAAGAAACTGACAAATAAAGGAATGAAAAGTGTGACTAGAAGTCACATCTGCACTGTGATGCCAAAGTCTGTGAATTCTCTTCTTGTACAAATAATTTTTAGCAATGTCAATAAATAGATAACCAACTTTATTGGGAACACTTGAGTTTTTTAAAATCATTCTTGCCTCTCGGAGGCTAACATAAAGACCCTGCATCCTCAAACAGGCCCACGTGCCGCTTGGCACCCCAGGAGAAGGGTTCCTGTGGAGCCTCTGGTCTCTCATGTCATGGGAGAGGCGGGCACAGAGAAATGAGCTCAGGAGAAGCACCAACTTCCCGTTAGCTTCCTAGGCAGCCTGACGAAAGGATGATTTGGGAAAGCTCATGTCCTTTTGCCTCTCAGTTATAGCAGGAAATATCATATAAGATTAATTAGTGCCTTTTATGCCACTTGGAATTGTTATCATTTTAAAAAGTATTATAAAAATTTGACCCAATAACAGTGACTTACCAGAAAACTATATATATGGATTTCTGACCCTTTATACATCAATCTATTAGCCAGAGTGCTAGAAAAACACAGATTTCTAGCGTAAATGCTAATCAGGATCAACAAGTTTATGGAGAAGTCTGGAGATTTGACTCTACACAATCCTATTTTCATATTTAATTAGCTACATGCAATACTCAATTAGATGAATTTACTCCTGTAGAGCAAAGCAACTGTGTGTCTGTTGAGAATCAGCCGGGTCAGGGTTTGATTAAGTGTGGACAGAGTTAATGACATTAATTGGATGAACATAAACTTGACCTCCACACAGCAGTGCTGAACCTGGCAAAGTTTTCCTGCAAGTAAGAGTGTGTTTGCTTAAACAACCTATCAATTCTAAAAGCTTTGTTTTAGAAGCGGCTTCTCATTCTGAATTCATTTAGGCAAAGCAGGTATGGAAAAAGAAAGCCGTCTCCTACTGCCTTGACAAACTGCAGCCCTTTATTGAGGATGGGGCCTGCCTATGGCTGAGAAGGTCACTTCTTAATATGTGGGCATTCATCTGCCACTAGCTGTTTTCTCATCAGCTAACAATGGATCATAAACCACTTTTATGTTGATTAAGAAATGAAATGGAATAGCCTAGGGTAGGACCAGGGCTCACCTCTCCTCTTTCTACTGTGTCCAGTCTGGGGAAGCCATAAAGGAGTTTTCCTGCTTTTCCCTTAGAACTGAAGCCTGTGAGCCACCATTCGCCCTTGGGTGCCCTTCTGAGTGGCCTCAGGATGCCCTGCCCACCACCTGCACTGAGCGCTCCCATGATGCCCTGCCGCACTGCCGTATCCCCGCACTGAGCGCTCCCATGATGCCCTGCCGCACTGCCGCATCCCCGCACTGAGCACTCCCATCATGCTCTGCCGCACTGCCGTATCGCCGCACTGAGCGCTCCCATCATGCTCTGTCGCACTGCCGAATCGCCGCACTGAGCGCTCCCGTCATGCCCTGCCGCACTGCCGCATCCCCGCACTGAGCGCTCCCCTCATGCCCTGCCGCACTGCCGCATCCCCGCACTGAGCGCTCCCATCATGCCCTGCCGCACTGCCGCATCCCC
>CAUYSK010050304.1:0-29024 GCA_963575035.1 Avahi laniger | reverse complement strand
CTAAAAATAGAAAGAAATTAATTGGACAACTAAAAATATATACAAAAAATTAGCCGGGCATGGTGGTGCATGCCTGTAGTCCCAGCTACTCGGGAGGCTGAGGCAGGAGGATCACTTGAGCCCAGGAGTCTGAGGTTGCTGTGAGCTAGCATGATACCACGGCACTCTAGCCTGGGCAACAGAGTGAGACTCTGTCTCAAAAAAAAAAAAAAAAAAAAGAAAGAAAGAAATGACTGATACATTCGTAGGACTTCCATTCATCAAAAATACCAGAAAAAGAATAAAAAAGACAGTCACATAGTAGGAGAAAATATTTGTTAAAAAAGAATGTGTCCCAAAGGTATAAAGAACTCCAATGAGTCAGTAAGAAAAAAGACAAAAATCCTTTAGATGACTGGGTAAGTGAAATTAACTGGCATTTTCAGAATGCTGAAATGTGAAAGGCCCATAAACATATGAAAAAACAACTTTATTAGCAATCAAATCTATGCAAATTAAAATTACCATTTCATACATCAGATTGACAAAAGTTGCAATGCTAAATTTTGATGAGGAACAATAGGAATTCTCATTTAATCTCACAGGATTGAATATTGTCCCAACCACTTTAGAAAACAGATTGTGTAAATCTCTTGTGAACTTGCAGACCTAAACTTGTATTTCATAACCTTAGATATACATACTCTAGACCAGAGAAACTTGAAAATGTGCCCAGGAAACATGCTTTCCGTACCAATTTAGTTTATAATAGCAAATAAGTGGGGGGAAAATAACCATCGATGGACAGTGGAAAGGATATATCAACTGTGGCAAATTCCTATGGAGAAGTATTAAACCACAGTGAAAACGAATGAACCACAGCGACACTTATCAAGGTTGAATGTCAAAGGATAAATGTTAAGCAAAAATAGCGAGTCTTAGTACAATCCCATTTTTATAAAGTGAAAGTTACTTTGAAGATTAAACAATAAGTTATATATATAATATATATACCTTTATGAGCCATTCATATTTCACCATTCTGAAAATATCGGTTCATGTAATTGTGTGTGTGTAATGTATAAAAGGGCTGTCTGGAAAGAATCCAGCTGTGGAACCATTCTCATCATATTAACAATGGCTAGGTACTTTCCAGATAGCCCTCATTTTATAGCATATATATAATATTTATATTTATATACACACACACACACACACACATAAAACTATAGGAAAAAACACAGACTTATAAACAAAATAATCAGGACTGGGTAGGTGCAATCACGGAAGAATACTCAGCGAGCTTCGATATTACTGACAGTGTTCCACTTGTGACACTGGGTGTTAGGATCACAAGTGTGCATTTTATTATACTTTAAACTCTACATAATCATTCTCCATATCCTTTTGTGAGCTTAATATGTGTCAGAATAAAAAACTAAAAATAAAGAAAAAGCACCAGGTTACCTGGAGCCAGACAGCCTGGGTTTGAATGCTGGCATTGCCATTTATTATACAACTGATCTGAATCTGAGAAAATTATTTTTCAGGCCTCAGTTTCCTCACATATAAAAGGGAATATAAAAGTACCCATCTCATGGTATTGTTCGAATTAAATTCCAAGTATTTTAAAAATATGAAAAACACTTAGAATAGGCCCGACACAGGTAAGCACTCAATAAATCATGGATCTAAATATTATTTTTATTGCAACCAAGAGGTGGCTGGATTAGCTATCAAACTTCCAACTAAGCAGGAGGGTATGAGCATTGCTCTTATGACTTTAGTACCAGGATGCCTCACCAGAGACCCGTAATATATTCACTATCTCTCCCAAGTACATACACATATTTTAGGGACATTTTTTTTACAGGGTCTCACTACATTGCTCAGGCTGGTCTTAAACTCCTCAGCTCTAGTGATCGATCCTCCTGCCTCAGCCTCCGAATAGCTGGGATTGTAGGCATGTGCCACCATTCTTAGCTACTCTAGGGACATTTAAAAATGTCCTTATCATTTGCTGTGCTGTGTAGCATCCTGGTAACTGTGGTTCCATCTGCAATGTTTAAAGAAGTCTGTGGCAATTTGAGCGCCACATGAAGTTGTGGCTACAAAATTTCTCGCTGCAGAAGAACAAGGGGAGTTGTGTTGGAACTCAGTTGCTGAAAACTGCAGCAGGAAAGTTGCAAGGCAGACAGACTCAATGTAATCAGAATGGAAAGTGACCTGAAGAGCAACACTGTGAAGATGGAAGAATGACAGGCTAGTGCTTCTAAGCGCAAGATGAGGCCGTAGCTAAATATGAGCTTGTCTCATAGTTTTGAAAACCAGAGCACTAGTAGACTCAATATTGATAAAGTCTGGTTTGAGTAACTCTCATGAACTCACTCGATGCCGAAGCTCTCATAAGAATCCAGTCACCCTTGCAGTGAGATGAGGCTATGGCTGGCACTGTCTGTGTGCACTGACCTCAGTTGGAACAAGGGAACAAAGAGCAGGGATGAGATGGGGTGGAGAGAAACCAGGTCATGGATGTCAAAGGAGGAGACATCAGCCAGCTTTTTACCCCACAAACTAAAACCAAAACTCAGGTCTCTTGATCCGCATTGTCCCTGGGTCCATCATCTGTGCAAATGGAATATTGATTAGGTGCTGCACCCCCCAGCAGTACTGCAGTACTATCTTTCCACTGCCAGAGCACATCCTGTCTAATACTCTATGGCACTGATTACATTCTTCATGCTTTGCAGTAGTTTTTATGTACCTGTCATATCTGGATTGTAAATGTCCTGAGATCAGGGACCATGTTAGATTCATCTTCATATTCCCCAGAGCATCTACCGCACATGACATCATAAATAACATTAAAGAAGGAGCGGCTGGGCATGGTGGCGCATGCCTGTAATCCCAGCAATTTGGGAGGCTGAAGCTAGAGGATCAATTGAGGCCAGGAGTGCAAGACCAGCCTGAAGAATAGCAAGACTCCATCTCTACATAAAATAGAAAAATTATCTGGGTGTGGTGGTGCGTGCCTGTCGTCCCAGCTACTCAGGAGGTTGAGCCAGGGAGATCATTTGAGCCCAGGAGTTCAAGGTTGCAGTGAGCTATGATGAGGCCACCGCACTCCAGCTGGGGCGATGGAGGGAGACCCTGTCTGTAAATAAATAAATAGGGAGATAGATAAATAGGAGGGCAAAGGAGGGAGATCGGAATGAAGAAAGGATGGTAAGATCATTGCAACTCTGAAATTCTCTGGATTCCTAAGATTTCTGAGGCAGAAAACAGTAACTTCATCCGACGTGGACACACATGATCCCAATACCAGTTTGGTAATTGCCTTCTTTTCAGAAATCAGTGCATATTTTGTATGTCTCCTGAGTTGTTTCTTCCACTTCTTCAGTGGTTTAGAAGTTTGTGTTTTGCCAGGGAACTGTTTTAAAGTTTTAAATGTAAGGTGAAAATGCTTATTTATTAGTGTCCTCAGGTGTTACCTGAACTGAGATGACTTCCACATCAGTTATAAATAAGAAAGTACAAAACTAAAGCAAGACTGCTGTGTCACTTGGCACTACCTTGTGCCCTTCTTAGCAGCCTCGGTGGGGGACGAGAGCTGAGTTGGCAAGGGGGAGAGTGATTCATCCTCTCACACTTAGAGGTAGGATGGAAAGCAAAAAGGTTCTACTTTTATGTATTACTTCCTGTTTTAAGGTTTTCATACCAACATCCCCTATTCTGTTTCCCTGGTACATATCACCATCAAAGACATGATGTGTGATTTATTTATTTTGCTTATTGTCTATTTTACCCACATGAAGCTCTTTGAGAAGAAAGATTTTCATTTTGTTTTCTTTTGTTCGTCAATAATGGATTCCCAGTGCCTAAAACAGTGGCGGGCGTTCTAATGGGTGCTGAAAGTGGGCACAATGCAGGTACTGAGTGAGTCTTTATTATGTCTCATCTACCGTAAAGTGCAAGAGCAAGGGAAATTTCTAAAAATTAGCAGGTTTAACACACTGCAGCCTTTTCTCTGATTCCTCTTTGTGAAAATGAGCACAGGGAAACAGCACCCATAGCAAAATCTAAATAGATGATGAATAAACACATAGCTTGCATGTATATTTGATGATGGTTTTATTTTCAAAACTGTAATTAAATGAGATAAAAATATATGGTTGAAGTTGCCGAAGCAACTTAAATTCAACATAAATAACAGCTGCTCCTCATCTGGGAATTTCATTTATATACAGACCTTTTTTTTTATGCCCTTAAAAATTTTTAACCAGTATACAGCTAATTCAGCATCCAGTATCCCAAGAAATGTTTTAGACTCAAAGAAGAGAAAGGAAAAGGGAAGAGAAACAGCCCTCGTTGAGCAAGTGATTAAATAAACCTGATAAATTTCTACAGCTTTGATTTCTCCAAAATAGCCATATGGCAAAGCATGTCCAGTTTCTTAGGAGCACCGAATCTAAGCATGACTGGCATTTTTTTATGAGTCACCAATCCCTATTTTATTAGTTCAAAAACCCAAAACTTAGCACATAGTGAGGAGTCTTCTCTTTGTTTTTAAAGCAAAACTTTCCTGCAGAGCTTGAGCATCAAGGAAGTACTGATAACACCTGCCTCTCCTTTTTAAAGTAAGAATCGGTGCAATTTTCTCCCAAGCCTCTTGGGAAAAAATTCCTACTTTTTGGGATAGAATTAAGAGAAAGTATAAGTACATGAGCATCCATCTAGTTTCATTTATGAGCAGGAAGTGAGAAAGTGCCCCTCTTCCCTGAGAGACCGTGTCCACTGCCATTAAGTGCTACGCAAATTTGGTAGCAAGTTCATTGCCCAAGTTTATATCCCCGAGAGGTTAACAAAATAAAATAAACGGAATGAAAAAGTTTGAGAAAAGATTTCTTTCACTTTGAAGCTGGATTTTTCATGACCCATTTGTGTGGCTGGTAAATTTCTAGTCTCTCAGGTCTGATCATGATCTTTGGCCTCTTATGTCTCCATTTAGTAATACGTTTCCCAGGTTTTTTCCAAGATTGCTGACTTTATGGTGGCCTCTTGATACATAACTTTTAGGCGTTTTATACAGAGAATATTCATTCTGGTGGTGTTACTTGATTGTAACTGATTTGCCTTCTAAGGTTGCCCATTTGTTAAGAAGACTGGTACAATGAATTGCAACTTGCTGGTTTTAATTATCAATGGAGAGAAGAAAAGGCTATGAGGGGAAAATTCAAAATGAAGAATCATGTTTCTTTCTGTCAAAACTACAGTGATCATATGCTTATCAGTTATAGAATTCTCACACTAGATGAAGAACAGATAATTGCATGATATATCACTGACTAGCTGGTAACAGCCAGATCACAAATAATACGCCCATGCAATTTGCACGGTGTGGGTTCATGTTTTCATCATCTCAGGCATTCCCTGGGGCAGGGGCAAGTGGGCGGGTGGGAAAGTATTTCTTTTGGAAAGTGTCAGGGAATAAGGCTGGTGATGCAGACGAGTTGGATCCCAAAGGGCCTTCGTAGAGCACAGTATGGACTCCATATTTTATTCTGAAATTTACTAGGCCAAATGCTTTTCTGAAACCTTTGTTTCTCTTCGTGTTGTGTAAGTATGAAACCAAAGATAGAGAATGCAGCTGCCTAACCATTAACACTCCTGAGTCAGGATGATATGCGAAAAGAGATGAGCTCCCGTAGAGAAAAATGCTGGTAATAATAGCTTGTATGTTAGGGCACCTGTCTCCAAAGGAGAACAACATTATTAACGATGCCATATCTCACTAATTGCAGTAACCTCATAAGTTAGATAGGTGCACATTTTTGTGGAACACACAGGGAAACTCAAACATTTTAAATTGAGCTGTTCTTTGGCTTCTTAAATAGCACAAAAGTCTAGATAAAATAGAATATTTCAAAGAAATGAAGAAACAGAAAGAACTAAAATGAGAAAAATAGCTATCAAGAAAATCATACACTTACAGAGAAAAGGGTGGCAAAACAATCTTTATTTTCTTGTAAAGTCAAGAAAATAATAGTTGAGAGGTGAAGAAGTGTGAGAGTCTCAAACAGTCAATCACACAATCAACAAGCATGGTCTCACTCCTGTTACTTGTCTCATTGTGGAATGGATGCTATATGTATTAATACGCAGACTTCTGGATCAGGAAGACCTGGATTCTAATCTAAGCTCTTCCTCGTACTGTGTTTATGACCTCGGGTGTTGATTTTTCTTTCCGTTAAATGATATTAATAATAAAACCTACTTTGTAGAGTTGTAGTGAAGATTAAATTAATAAATACATAGAAATTGATAGACTGTGTTCTTTAAGTAAACTAGTTGGAACTGGCCTTAACATTCTTCCAAACAGGTAATATTTATAAAAGTGGTTAAATTACCAATGTAGCCCACAGAAGCCTTCTTAACATACAATATTGATTATACTATTTTTAATTTTTGCCTAAGTTTTTTTTTTTTTTCCTGGAAACAAAGAGTGATGTAGTAATATGGTGCAAGAGGAAAAAGAGGAGAGTAACCTCCTCTTTTACTAAATACAAGTTTGCTGGCCCTAGGCAAATTTGCCTTTGGAAATCTCTCCGTATCTTCCCTTGTCCTATTTTTTAAGTCATTATTCCTTCTTGAACTTTCTTAGCCCAACTTTCCGTTTCCCACTACTTCATAGATGAAATTTTCCTTTGTTTCTTTCATTGGTTATTCAAAACTCATATTGGAAGAATCCACACTGCTCTTACTCACTTGTTAAGTGGAAGCAATATGATTGAATTCATTTGCTTTTCGCCATAAATAGCTAATATCAAGATAATACCTTTGGAGATATTTATGGTTTAAAATGGTATTTCTATAATTTCAAAGCAATATTTAAATTGCAGTGTTTCATTTGCTATGACCAAACAGAGTGACAAAAAGATTCAGACTGAGAACAGTGGGAGAGCTGGAGACAGTACCTGGGAGAGCTCGGAAAGAGCCTTTCCTTTAGCTTTCACATCAGTGTACTGAGGATTTTCGGAGTCGTTCATGACAGCAGCGTTAAGGGGCTGTGAGAGAACAAGGTCAGAAGCCATTTCTGTGAACGCGTCATTTGTAAATTGAGTGTACATTAACTTAGGAATATTAATGAGGCCTTTCGTTATCTATACAAGGATCTCCAGGAAAGAGGCTCACTTTTCAATGTCAAGCCGACACCTAGCATAAGATTTTGGTCCCTTACTTTAGACTGCCCACAAATTGGAGTGATGAATGTTAGGTTTTTATAGTAGCCATAGCTTGGCTTTGTTTTGTTTTACTTAGTTGTTGAAGAGAGAATTTACTTAGTTGTTGAAGAGAAAATGGCTGACATCAATACTTAGCACCAAAAGGGAACTAAAAAACTGTTTGCTGAATATTGGATAAACAAATGGAAGAATGAATAACATAAGGAACAACAAGATACTGACATGCGTATCTATCAATATTTTATAAACTTTAGTATATATGGATTTATCTGAATTTCCGTTTATATCCATCTTACTTCCATTTGGCATAAATATGAACTTCTAAAAGTTTAAACTTGGTGAGTAAATTTATGTAATCAGTAAATAATATAATGTTTAATCTTTTATTTCTGTTTGAAAATCACATATTTTTACATCCTTTAAAAAAGACATAAACAAATATCAGTTTTACCATTTTATGGAAATTATATTTTTCATCCTTTAAAAAGTAACACAGGCTCTCTCAGACCATAACATCAAAAGAAGAAGTTCTTATGGAGAATTATCTGGGTCCAGGCTCTATGTGTGTGTGTCCTAATTGTAAGTCTTACAAAGAATACAGTCCATACTCTGCAAAGGACAAGATATTTGATTCACTTCAGCACCAGTCTTGACTTGAAAACATAATGAAGACTAGCAAAAGAGGTTGTAATTTAAGTCTTATCAGCATTTTTTTTTTTTTTTTTTTTTTGCCACAATAGGACTGACTTGGCCATTCTAATATGATTTTATCTAGTGGAAGTTTGGACTCAACTGACTTTCTCCCAATGAGTCTACTTTCTGTAGATTTTTCTTCGATGTTCAAAAACGATAATGATAGTGCTAACGTTTATAGACTACTGACTTCAGACCATGCAGTTATGTTAAATGTTTTACATGTATGATCCCAATCTTCAGAAAGCCCTATGAGATAGGAATTATTGCCCTGACATTAGAGAAGAGGAAACTGCAGTTCAAGGAGATTAAGTAACTCACCCATATCATAGAGAGTAAGAGTGCTGAGTTTGTACTCAAGTCCTTCTAATTCCAAAGCCAGTGTGTTAAACTATTATGTGATTCTTCCTCTTGCTATGTACTGTCTCACAGGGAGAGCAGTCAACCATGTCAATCACACTAATGGTTTCTTCCTCCTTCCTGAGTGGAAAGAATGTCAAAAATATGGCTTTGCAACTCATAAAGTTTTGTAAATTTAGATTTATTTTCAGCACGTGTCTCTACAATCCAAGAAACCATAGAAATGTGCATCAACGTAGAAACACACACAAACTCAGAGAGCAAATGGCAGAGAGTCAAGGCATAATTTAAAATATACTTCATGATAATGGGTTTTTAGAGTTTGCTCCAAAAATATATCTTTCTTTTTATAAATGGTGCAATCATCATTATGGAAATCATATTCATAACAAATGTATCACTTGACCATTTTTCCAAGTTGATATTGATTTCTTTATTGATGCTTCTTTCAAAATTGGAGGAAGCAATAACAAAGGGCACTGGTGCTCACAATTTCTCGTTCTGAAGCCATCTTGTGAGAATTAATAGAATCCAGGTCTATGCAAGTCAAGAAAAATGTGAATTGGCATTTTTTTATTTGCATCAAATAGTACATGCGTTACATGTGTGGTTTGCTGTATTGTTTTTCCTTTATCGTTTTCTTCTTTCTGTGAATTCTAAACAAACCATGATGTGTGTTATTATCTCATTCACTTTTCCTGGTCATTTTACTTTTTATTTATTTATTTATTTATTTATTTATTTATTTATTTATTTATTTTTTGAGGTAGGGTCTCTCTCTGTTACCCAGGCTAGAGTGCAGTGGTATCATTACAGCTCACTGCAACATCAAACTCCTAGACTTAAGCAATCCTCTTGCTTCAGCCTCGCAAATAGCTGGGACTACAGGTGTGCATCACCATGCCTACCTACTTTTTCCATTGTTTGTAGAAATGGGGTCTCCCACTTGCTCAGGCTGATTTCAAACTCCTGGCCTCAAGCGATCCTCTTGCCTCAGCCCCCCAAAGTGCTAGGATTACCAGCATGAGTCACCAACCCTGGCCCTTTCCTGGCCATCTTAAAACTGAATTTTTTATATCCTCTTCTGAGTGGTCCCACACTATTAATAACTTCAGCTCTTCCTATCCATACATGTGATGACTAGTCCCTTAATGATGGTGTAAATAAATTACTATTTCTTATTTACCATTATTACTTATCAAAAAAGATGTTGTATTCTCTTGATTTGATTTTCTCTAGACATATTTAGGTATTTATGGTAAGCTACTTCTTCTGCAGCTCTAAACATTTAGAAACTTTTCAGACAAGAAATATGTGGACATTTTCCCCCTTATTTTCTGATGTAGTCTGTGATCTGAATTCCAAATCTTTTCCTATAGTAAAGCTTTTTATTATTGATAGCATATTGCAATTTTAAGACCTTTGTACAGTTTCATATCTCCAGAAATTTAACAGCTAAATCAATTCTTCTCTGCTCTCAATGAGATAACGCATTCCAAATACTGTAACGTATTTTCTAATCTCATTTAAAACCAAAAAGGAAGATATTACATTCCATAGGAGAATAAAAGACAGTTGTTTTCATGGAAAAATATGATATGAAAACACATCTGCCACAAATTTGTGCATTCCTTGGCACATGATTGTTGGAAAAAGTTATGTAAAATTCTGACGAATAAAATCAACACAAATATCTAGAGCTGTTCATTTTGTACAGTCCCCACATCATGTTAATACACCATAGACAAAACTGGAAAACAAGCTGTTTTGAGAAACCACAGTACATAGATATTAATTCATTTATTCAACCATATCTTTGGTAACCAACTGTATGAACTAAAGGGAATACAAGCCAAGTGGAATTATTTATGTATCTTTCTAACAAGGCTGCAATTCTACCTTTTAATAGAGTTGTTTCTGATTATTTTCTCTTTGATCAACTTCATCCTTAGCACCTAATGTTTAAAATCCCCACATTGAGTGCTTTCCACAAAGAAAAGTAAAGGAATAGATGATTTGGAACCAATGTACCAACTCATCACATTGTGCATTGAAATGTGGATTTTTTTACATATTCATTGAGTGTAAAACTCATTTAAATGAAATTTTTGTTTTTGTCTCTAAGATGTCAAGTAACTGGTTTGAATGCTCTTTTTCACTGGCTTAACTAAATCAGTGGGGAAGCCATAAACCCTGGTGCTTCAGAGCAGGAACTTTGGAGAGAGATAACACATGAGTTTGTATCCTTGTTCTGGCCGCTTTCTATTAATAGGTGTGTGAAGAAGGGGCCGAACCTCTCTGAGCTTCAGCTATATCACTTGTAAATTGGTAATTTAAACTGTAATGGAATTAAATGAGATCATGTAAGAAAAGTACCTGGCACATGGTATGACCTCAATACATTTTGCAAGTAGGTCCTATTGTTGCTATTAGTGTGATGGTCACGGTGAGAGAGTATTATATATAATGTATTCTAATTGTCTCATAATGCCTGCTGCTACTGATCATTACCCAGTACCAAGGCTTTGGAGAGAAAATGACTCTAAATAAAATAACATATGTGGGATTGTTGCTGGCAAAGACTTAGCCATGAGTATACCAGCTTCAAAAAATACCCATTCACACACATAGTTCTTTGACTTGAAAACTATCCTGTTGCTAGCATTTAGGATCTGGATAGTTAATCTGAAAAGGCTGATTTTGGACATATAATCTTTACCTAAATATGTACGTAAATATCATGTCCTTTGATTAGCATCTACAGCTCACTGGAGCCTGTGTTTGCTATTTGGAAGCTTTCCTTGAATGGAGTGGTTGGGGTATGATTTGCCACTGGATCACAGCATTGCCTAGTGCTGCACTCCTCAAACCCCTACCCCGCCCGCCAGGAACCAGGCTGCACAGCAGGAGGCGATTGATGGGCAAGCGAAATCTCAAATCTCGAAATCTCACTTGCCTCACCACCCCAGCCCTCCCGCCCCTGCCGTCTGTGGAAAAACTGTCTTCCATGAAACCAGTTCCTGGTGTCAAAAACAAACACCACATGTACTCACCATTAAATTGGAACTAATCAAACAACATTTTATGTGCACATGTGGAAATAAAACTCATCAGAAATCAAGTAGGTGGAACGGAGGAGGAGAGGATGAGTAAATTCACACCTAACTGGTACAGTACGCACTATCTGGGTGATGGGCACACTATTAACTTTGATTCAAACTGTACAAAAGCAATTTACATACCAAAACATTTGCACCCCCATAATACTCTGAAATAAAATAAGATAAATAAAACTTAAAAAGGTTGGGGACCACTGCCCCAGTGGACAAAACAAACACATATTGAGCACCAACCCTGTAGCCTGCAAGGCCCTGTGCTTGCCTTGATGGCTTTTCAAAGATTATCTCATTTAATCTTTGCACAGGATTATTTTAAAACTAAGCACATTTCTTTTCATATTATTTATGAAGAAATTAATACTTGTCCAAGGCCAACACAGCTAATAAGTGGCAGAGATGGTTTTCAAACTCAGGTCTACCTAAATACGGTATATCCATTCATTGCGTAGGTGGGGTTCACCATGTGGAATCTATATCAATTAACTACTAAGAAGTATTTTTAAATGTTCTCTCAAATTCTAGATTAATGTGATATGCTTTGAATGCACAAATCTTATAGAAGAGAATGAGTTCATAAACTAAAAAGGAAGAAACAGAAATCTAGTTTTTTAAGCTCAGAAAGGACAGTTAAAAATCATTGTATACATTTCCCATTTTCTTTCTCATTTCTTAATACTATTTCTCTAGTCAGAAACTGTGATTGTCTTTGCCTAAATGAGACCTGATCTCTATTATCTCTCAGCTCTTAATTTTTCATGAAACTCTGGAAATTGAATGGGATATCTACACAAAAACGTAGGTGACTCTCTCTAAGAACTTGTATGCAGAAATGACAATTCAGACTGACTCGATGTCACTTTTAGGGATAATAGTTTAAAATATTAATTCCATAATAAAGTTTTTAAAAATCTATAGTTTAATTCCTTTTGAAGAAATCTCAGACCATGTCCTTAAAAAGAAAAATACCATGGTCTACCTTCACTTGGTGCCCATTTAATAAAAAGAAGTTTATTACATCAGAAATGTAATTCAAATGATAGCACTGATTTGTCTTGTGCTGAATATGTGTGTGTCCTTCATGTGCCCTTTTCACGCCTCGATTCTAGCAGTCTTTAGGTTGCTATGATTAGGTGTTAGGTGTCAGATCTGCCTGCTAAACTCTAGAGTCCCTACAAGGGCAGATGCTGTGTTCCCACAGTGACCGTATCCTGAGCTGCCAATCAAATGGTACTTAATGGAATTTTTATAAATATATATGTGACGAAGACAATAATGTATAAACTTAAAATTTTCCTAATTCCATAAGAATCTGGTCATTAAGACATATATATGTATAATTGTTTTATTATCCAGAGCTCTCTCTGAAACTAAGCCTGAGTGTTGAAACATTCCTAACTGTAGCCTTCCTGATTGTTGCTGGGGTCACATGAGATAATCATCCTCAAATACTTAGCAAAATGGTCAGCATGGAGGAAGTCATCAGTAAATGTTACTGTACTCCAGTATGCACAGCCAGATGGCTTGCAACCCTGCATGACATACTTGAGTTGGAATAGCCCTCAAATCCAATATGAGGTTATTAAATCAAACATTGTAGACAACAAAAAATAAAATGGCACTTAACACTAGCCTTAGTGAAAGGATTTACATTTGGGAGGGTAGGAGGAAAAACATTTTTTGCACAATAATATGTCTCACTTTATTAGACATATTTCTAATATTAACTCATTTTTATTTGCAACTGCTTATTTACTTACTCAAACTGTGATCTTCAGGTTTATAAATGTCTTATCTCTCTAACCAGACTTGACCTCCTTAAGGGAATAAAACTGTCTTCCTAAAGAAATCAGTAACAGTACTTTCTAAATATTTAAAAATACACAAGAATGTTAAAAAAATTATGTGCCCATATATATGTCTACTAATACATTGTATGTAGTGGTGTGTGGGGAGGGGGGAGGTGTGCAGAGAAAGATAGAAAGAGAGAATCATATGCTAAGTATATATGGAGAGACAAGTATAATTCCAGATAACAGAATTTTTTTCACTATATAATTTAAAAGCTTTATTCCTCTTCCCCCCAAAAATTATCAAATGGATTTCATATTAGTTCAACTGCAGGTTTTCTTTGTACAGTTGCCTTTCTCATTGACTATGCCATTGATGTGGAAAACTGCTTTCTCACGGGGGAAGTGAACAGAATTATCAGAAAGCATGGAGTTTGCTTCCCGATAATGATATTTAATTACAAAAGGTAGTTAAATAGGTTGCTTAACATCTTTAAACCTCAGTTTCTTCACCTAAACCTGCCCTGTCCAATAGAATTTTCTGGAGTGATGAAAATGTTCTGTATCTGTGCTGTCCAACGTGGTAACCATTGACTGGGTGTGGCTATTGAGTACTTGCAATGTGACTAGTGTATCTGAGGAACTGAATTATAAGTTGTGTTTAATTTTAATTATTTAAAATCTAAATAAGCACATGTGGCAAGTTGCCATTTTAGTGGACAGCATAGCTATAGAATCAAGGAGCATGGGACAATATCATGTGAAAGGAAGCTAAACTGAATTTCCCAGGTACAGGTGCTGCCAAGGCTCTTTTCAACAGAAGAACTATTCTCTCTGGAAATAGTGATGCTGTCCCATGGCATTTTAGGACTTCAAAGTTTAAATGCTTTTTCCTTTATTTCTCCCAACAGATCTTGAAAACTTTAAAACAAGAACGAGAAGCATCGTGTCTGTCCGTCGAGGTCAGGGAATGGTACTACTGTGTGGTCCGCCACCTCATTCTGGAGGTACCTATAAATGCACCGACATGCACTCTTCACTGACTGCTGTTTTTCTTCCTGAATCTTCTCCCTCTTGACACCAGCTGAGCAGACAGTGTCATTTATAGAGATTCCCCAAATCCTTCTATGTATAAGAACCATTGTGAATGCCTTCCATAATTAGGGTAGGAAAATACCAGATTGTGCAAATGTTCCAGCCCACTGCTGTCTCCCTGGCACAAGGGGAAAGACACCTGAGTCAATCAAAATCAGAATCCTGCTGCTTGGTAAAGCACTGTAGCTTAACCTACCAGTACTCACAACTTGGTTGGGTTCAAAAAGATGGTCCTGCTTCATCTCATCTCATTGTTGGTCTGGGAATGGCTTGTGAACTGTTTCTACTCACGGTACTTTTGATACCAACTATATGGGTTTTTTCCACACCAACAACCAATTTTTCAACCCTCTAGACACCAGCTGGTTGTCCAATAATTCAATTGCATTCTGACACTAACTACCTCAGAGTTAGTGTCAGACCTCACGAGGTAGAGGCTCAGTCCCACAGACTGCCCCTACTTCAGATGCCAATCACAAGTCCCTGACCTCCTGTACTTCTGACCAGCTGGCTATGAACCAGGATTCCCACAACCCCCTCCTTGGGTTCCATAATTTGTTAGAATGACTCCCAGAACTGAGGGGAAACAGTTTACTTACTATACTGGCTTATTATAAAGAATACATATGATCAGCCAGATAAAGACTTATATAGAGAGAGGTCTGGAAGGGTTCTGAGCACAGGAGTTTCTATCGCCCTCCCAGCACATGGATAAGCTCCTCAACCCAGGAGCTCTCCAAATCCTGTCATTTAGGGTTTTTATGGTAATTCCATTATGTAGACATGATTGCTCAAATCTTTGGCCATTGTCACCAATGTACTCAATTTCCAGCCCCTCTGCCCTCCCCAGAGGTCAGGGATTGGGTATAGTGGGAGAAGTGGCAGCTGAAATTTCCAACCCTCTAATCACGTGGTTGGTCCCTTCAGCATGCAGTTCCCATTCTGGAGCTACCTGGGGGCCCACCAAGAGTCTACTCATTAGCATAAACTCAAGTATGTTTGAAAGGGACCGAGTATGAATAACAAAAGATGTTCCTCTCACCCATATCACTCAGGAAATTGCAAGGGTTTTAAGAGTTCTGTGCCAGAAACAGGGGATGAACACCAAATATATATTTCTTATTAATCACAATATCATAGGATCAGACCAAGAACAAAAGTCCCTTGACCACAGAATCCAAGATCACTTGGTGGAAACTCGTAACAACTAGATCAGTTAGGAATGCATTTGACTGCAAATAACTGAAAACCCGGCAAACACTGGCTTAAATAGATGACAGTTTGTTTTTCTCACATGTTAAGATTTTCAAAGGTATGCAGTCTGGAGCTAGCACAGCTTCTTGAAGATAACTTATAGGATTCAAGCCCTTTCTCCTTTCCTTCTCTGAAGTCCTTAGCATGTGGTATGGCTGAGGCATGAAGTCTGCATTCCAAATAGGAAGAAATGGGAAGAAACAAGGACAAAAGGCAAAAGATTTTCTCCTTTTCAATTTACCTTTATTATGGAAAGCTTGCTTTGCCTGCATTTCATTGATCACCCCCAGTGGGAAAGGAGACTGAAAAATCAAGTATTTTACACAGATGCATCACGTGCTGGAAAATGTCATAATGCTATTAATAAGGGAGAATATGGGGAGATGTTGTATAGGCAACTTGAAATGTCTGCTAAAAGAACCAATGATGACTAAAGGGCAAATATAACTGCAAGTAAAGGGTTCAGTGGTGTGGAGGTTTAATAAGTAGTAATATTTATTAAGATCCCACTAAGGTCTGCAATGATAGCATTGACAAACTCTACACTTGGAAATTTAGGCTGAAGTTTAGTTTAATATCTACTATTCTTGTTATTGCCTTAATTTTCTATATGGCTTTATATATGATTAAAAAAACAAACTTTTTGAACTTAGAATTTGCAAAAACCTTTATTTTTGTCCTATATTCAAAATTGTAACTTTTCCTTTCTCATCTAATGCTCCAGCCAACATTTCCAGCAGAAAATCACAATTAGCAGAATAGCTAAAAGGGTTACACTTCAAGTACACCGCAAATAAAGGCAGGGTACAAGAGGCAGGTGCCCTTCTACTCTGGATCAAGGACTTGGAATTGTCAGGATTTCTGATTTTTGAAGACTGGCAGAAAATCTAGGTTTGATATCAGGGCTTTGTGTATGGAAAATGGGATTATTCTTTAGGACTTTCATTTTCCCTTCAAGTTCGTATCGGAAGCACTAAATTTGGTGTCCAAGATATGAGTTCTGGTCCTGGTTCTGTTTCAAATCATTATTTGATATTGAGAAAACATCTTCAAATTCTTTATGCCTCACTATACTTATCTATAAAGTGAAGAGATTAAAAGAAATCTCTCAGATCCCTTTTAGTCCTATCATTACACAATTATAACTAAATAAAGGCTAAACATCTTATTTATCAAGAATGAAACCATTTAACTGTGGACATATATTTAGATTCAGGTGAAGTTCACTCAGACTAATATTTCTGTCAATATGAAATCTGTTCAAAATAAAAATGGAAGATTTCACTAATATCTTTTGCAGGCCATGTTCACAGCATTAAGTTTTCATAACATGGCAGCAACTCTAAAAATTAATCTTTTAGGTACATTAAGAAAAAGTTCCACTACTCTCTCATCTAATGATGTCTTTAGGAAAGGCAAAGCACATGAAGCGATGCTGTGCTGCTGCACAGTGAAACACCTGACTTTCCCCTTCCCACAGAGAGATATATTAAAAATTTCCGTAGACACCTACTGAAATGTGCTTGTCTCTGCTGGCAGCAGTCAGCAGCTCTGAAATCCACTTCCTTGAGCTGTGCTGTCATTCCTGACAATCTTGATGGTGAAAGACAAGAAAATAAATATTCTTATTATGGGCTTTATTAGAAACTGTGTGCACAATAACACTGTGAGCAAGACAGGCACGGTAAGGAAATTTTTGAGAAAACAACAAAGAAGATCTTTAAGGTTGTAAGAGAGCATCTCAGACATCTATCAGTTTTGGGCGTTAAAGACAATGGTTATCTGATGAAATCTCTCCAATTCCTCAAAAGCCTCCAGTGCAAACTATACAGCAATGATTCTCTTGCTGCTTTTCCAGGCTGAGTATCACCTTAAAGCTGGCAGAATTACCCTGAGCTACTGGACATACTGAGCATTTTAGACCCAGCATATGGCATCCCGGTTTCAATTGTAACAGATCATGCAGAGGAAAGGAAATGAGTCAGCCTTTTATTATATCAGTGGGGTACTGAGTAATGGCATGAAATCCATTGTAAGGGATGCTGCATGTCCTATTTCAAAAGCTGTGCAGTGTCAGACCTTCTTAGGGTAACAGAGAAATGAGCCACAATTAATCTGTTTTGAAAAGCATTTCCATCAGCAGGTATTTCCAGCACTCTACCAATCACTGTGTGTAGCATCTTTGTCATTTTTTGGTCTATATATATGAATTCAGTGTGATGTTGTTGCATAGATTTTACCATTAAATGTTGACAAAAGCACCAAGAAATAGAAATGGCTCTGATGAACTCTGGTTGTCCTTGGTACTCCTTCATGTTAGAAGCAGAGATTATTGAGGTCCAGGATATTCATTTTGCTTTCTGCCAACTCCAGAGTCATTTGGGACCAGGAGTTCATGACCTTTAACCAAGCTCTTATGAAACAGGAATAGAACTGAGGAACTTTGAGCTATTCCCTTCTAATATACAAAAATTACTGAGTTGTGAAATCCTCAAGAACCATTCTTCAAGGGAGGTTTTTGTTCACACCTTCCTTTTATATATCTCCAAGATCCTTGTTACTTAAAGGGTGGTCCATGGAATAGCAGCATCAGCCTCACCTGGATATTTGATTAAAAGGCAGAATATCAGACCCCACCTAGGGCCTACTGAGTCAGAACTTGCATTTTAATAAGAGCTCCCAGTGATCCTCTGCACGTGAAAGTTTGAGAAGCCCTGAGTTGTCTCTTTGGTTCCCACACACCCCACCTCTGGCCAGTGGTGGACAGGCAGCTTGAGAATCACCAGGGCAACTTGTTGAAGCCACAAGTGCACAGCCTTTTCTCAAGGACATTCTCATTCCATAAATCTGGGCCGGGGTCCCCAAAACTGCTTTTTTTTAAAAAAAACTGTAATTGACTCTGAGGCAGCACCAGATTTAAGAGCCACTCAGTTTGATTACGTTCTACAAAACCAGCCCAGGTCCAGCCCTGCAGAAATGGAATGCTTTGATTTCTGCATCACCGAAGCAGAAGGTTTAAGCATGATTTATATCAAATTTATATTTAAAAGAATTTTAAAATAAAATCTAATCATCTCAGGCTTTACCTTTAACTTCATATGTTTTTGTGGTTATACATGGGGCAATGACCAACTAAGAAAAGAACAGCTTTTCTTTGGTATTCATATTCAGAAGTAGCATTTTACATTTGGCCAGCTTTTCCTACATTATTATTAGTGAAAGTGTGGTTCCCAAGAGTATTTAAAAAAAAGAAAAGAAACCTGATTCTGATTCTGAGATTATTTTCATTGTTACGGATTTTAGAGAAACTAGCTAGAATTTTCATCATTAGTTGCTTTTACACAGAACACATTACCACTAAAGTTGGATCCCATTCACAGGGCATCAGACCCAGGGACCTTATAACAAAACATCTGCAGAGTTCTTTATGGTGCTGATAATGCTTTAGTTTACATTATATTATCTTTTGATCCTCACAATAATCCCATAAGAAGTAAGGACATGTGTTTCATAGATAAGGAAATCAAAGCAAAGAGATTATGTGAGGGCACACACTAATCAGTGGCAAGAACAAGAGTCGCTATTGCCTAGAATGTGCCATTTTATTGCAGACAGCAGAGAATGATGGAAATGTGTAGTACTCTCTATGCCAGTGGTTCTTTGGGCTCTACCCCAGGTCAATTAAATCTGAATTTCATGACAGCTGGAGTCCTCTAGCATCATTTATACTTTTAAAAGCATCTCAGGTAATTTTAATATGCAGACAGGGTGCAAAACCTCTGTCCTTGCATTACAAAATCAAGTAGGTCTTATCCCAGCAAAACGTCTCTATTTGCAAACCTCTCCAGGGTTCCATAAATCTAATTTAATCTGGACATACCAATACAAATTATAATCAGAGTCCTAAAAGAAGCAATCATGCCTTCTCACAGTATAGTTATTTCAGCTATACCATATTGTATTTACTTAGGACAGAGGTAAAAGTGTGAATGTAGGACATGTGTGTTCTAGTCCTAGCTCTCCTGGTAACTTACCATGTAGTCTTGAGCCAATTATGTAACTCCTGCAAATCCTATTTCCTCATTTGACTTCTGTTTCATCTTCCCACACCTGCTCAGTTTTCAGCATCCAGATGTCACCTTCAGGGTCAGACTCATCCAGTTTCTTACTTAGTCCAAACTATGCTGACAGATCACTGAGCCAGGGCTAATCTTGCTGCACAAAAATTTAGCATCCTCTATGCCCAGAATACTCTTCAAGACATCCACATTCTAGCCAAGCCACCAACTCTCCTTAACTCCCCACTCAATTCCTTTTTCCCATCTTCTTTCCCAAACTGTCTCCCATGTTTACCAATTCTGCATAACCTTAAGTTTTCAGGTGCCTCTTTATTTGCTCCAAATGCCAGCCCATTTCGCTGTAGTCAGGACATTTAGCTCTTGCTCTCATTTCTTACCCAAAGGTCTGTCAGATCCCATTTTAACGCCACTCCAAACCTCCAACCGTAACACATCATCCTTTGGATTCTAACTATTATTGATGTCTAGGACGTCTATCACTGAGCCCCACCCACCAAATCAGACCCTGGTGGATATTGACATCAGCCTGGCTGGGTCCTAGGTTTGTTACCCTGTACTTTGACCAACTGGCCACCTTCCTCAAGAAGCGGTCCCTCTGCTTCCAACTTATATTCTTTCTACTTTCTCCCATTGACCTTTTAGCCTCCCGCTCCTTTGCCATATCTTGGTTCCCAGCACAGTGCTCAAATCTTCACACAGAATTAAGCCAGCCAAATGGAATTCATCTTTGTCCTGTAAACCTTTCAAATGTCTTCTGAGGATAAAAAGACATAACAAATGTGGCAATGATTTGCACAATTGAAATTTCCAAACATTTCTGACTTTATTAATTAGGCTTGGTTTGATTATTTTCATTTGCTTACCTTGAAATCAAGGTTAAATCAGAAAACTGTCTTTGGAGATAAATAATTCTTTTTTTTTTATTTCAGCATATTATGGGGGTACAGATGTTTAGGTTACTGGAGATATATAATTCTTGATTTACATTCACGTAACAACTTTTAAGTAGGCCAATGTTTTTCAGATATTTCTCCTAAGAGATTCATATGGAATTTCTGTCTATTATTAACATAAATTGGTTATGCTCTGGCATTTTGGCTTTATTAAAATGCTGATTTAGCCATTCTTCTAACATTTGAATATTGCTCTTCAAGACTCAAAATGACATCTCTGCCAATAGTCTTCTCACAGGCCAAACCCTGTGTAATTCTTTCTATTTGCATTTTCCGTTTAGTGTGTACAATATGTGCCTCAGTTCTGTTTTCTTAGAAGAAACAGGCATAAAGTAGACCTAGGAGAAGCCAAGACTTTTAAAATATTGCTGAAATGATGCTGAAGATTTAAAAAAATAGATTAAAAAATGTTGTCTTAAAATACATATTTTATGTGGCAGTCTAAAAAAAAAGCAAAATGTAAGAATTTTGAATGATGATAGTATTAACAGTTACTTAATTATCATGAAAAGCTATAATAACACCACGCTACATGTTGATATCCTTTTCTGGTCATAGTGAAAACATGGTTGAACATTCATATGAGAACAAATGGCTCAGCATTCCACTTTAGTCCTCTCATTCTGTGTATGTGTGGGATGAGGGAAGGTGCTCAAATACAGTCCCTGTTTTAAAGACACTTAAATAACAAATGATACATAATGGTTCTAGGATCTTGAGTCTTTGTTGCTTAGCCACTCCTGAGCTGCCTGCCTTCTGATGCTCATTTCGTGTTACCTGACAAGTGACTTCCCTGAGAGATGTCTTACCACCTGCAAATAACTTAAAAGCCACAGGTGTCCAATAGGATGAAACTGACCTCATTGGAAATCAACGATTCAGAAAAAGTTCTGTCATAAGGCAAAATGTGGGTTCTTGTCATCTGGATTTGGTACCCTAGAAAATAATGTTTAAAATATTGGTTGGGAGTGGCATTGAAATACTGTTACTGTACCATTCTTCAAGAGTGTTGGGGGTTAGTCAAACTTGAGTTAAAGCCCCTTTTGTAATATAATTTCTAGAGAATATGCATTCTGATTTTCATTTCTTAGCAGAGGAAATGTATATATCCCCTTAAATAGATATCTATCTCAATTCATTGAGGAAAGTCTAACATTTCGTTGGTGATAGGTTAATCAATATCTTAGACTAATAAGTATATTTTTAAAAAATCAGTTCTTAAATATTCTCAAAGCAATCTTGTTTGGTGCTTCTTGACTCTTACTATGTTCTTTTGAAAGATATGAACCTGGACTCTTTTATCTGAAAAGTAATCGCCTAATTCCTTCTTTTTTTCTATTTCCCACTTTGCCAATCGGAGGAGGTTATAGCACATTAGGCATTTAATCAGCATAGAATAATGTGAAACACTTTGCAAGGCGATGCTTTTCTGTATTCATTAAGCCTCCTCTTTCATCCACTGAGCAGAAAAAAGAGCCACATTGATCAGGGACCACTTGTTACAAACTATCTGACCCAAATGGCATGGTGGAGTGTGTCACATTTAGGAGGACAGGCCACTGGAGTGTTTGTCCTTAACCACACCAAATGCAGGCTCCATTCCTCTCAGCCATGAGATCGTTTAGCTCAAAGAAAGAATCAGCAAAGGAAGCAAAAGGGAGGAATTGAGGTCTGGCATGTCTACAGGAGTGACTTGCTTCTCCACTACCAGATATGACAAGAAAAAGTGAGGTGACTATTTCTGATGTCAGTTATCTCAAAAATTGGTAAGATGTATTCTTTGATGCTACTGACATACATTTTGCCTTTGAATTTTCCTGTCAACTCTCTTAAAAACAACTTGAATGTTTTATGACTATACTTTTGAATGCCTAGATGTCAACAACTGTACACTTATGAGTAGAAAAAAGTAAGTTTATATAAGTAAAAAACATCCCCTGGTTGTAGAATAATTCTAGACCTTATGTAGCTGAGCCCTCAATTTCTTAAATTAACCTGTATAGAGAATTGCTGTTCTGGTTTCTAAGAAGAGTTCCCCAAGAGTGATAGCTACATATCTTGCACTTTAATTCTCCTTTTAGTTCTGGTAAGAGAGATGTTTAAGCTGTTTTTGCAGCTATAGCGAGTCCCAGGCTATAGCACTTAGAAATAGACTCAGCTATTTAATAAACAGCAGTTAATTAAATATCTTGTTCAGTAGTCTAAGGAGAATCATTTAGCTTTTAAAAATAGCAGAAATTTCAAAAACTTTTTTTTCTATCTCTTCTTTTCCTCCTTTGCTTTTGTGTAAATGTTTCCATGTACTTTATTGGGCAGAAACCAGGGATTTTATTTCATTAATGATGGCTCCAATTACCCAGCTTCTCTCCTGACAGTTACTCCACTCCATACTTACTTTAATGATAGGCAGTACATAAGGGTATTTGTGGTTATATAGATGTAAATTCAAGTTGGGAAAGTCTCTATTTTATTTTTAAACATAAAAAAATTCAAAGTGACTATCTCCAGATTTGATCTTTACAGTTGGAGGTCCAGTGATCAGTCAGAGTAAGGGCCAAATCCATTAGTACCAAAAGGAAATGGCAACTGGAAAGTGAGATTTGATCCATAAAGCTAAATGATCTACAAACTGTGATCATTCAACAAAGCTCAACTTCATGCAGAGCTTTCTCTTTTGGAGTTTTCCTGGCCCAAAAAGCAGTAAAGGATGAGACTGTGTTGGAACACAGGTGCTAGTTGGGATGTGAAGAGTCTGGAGATGGGAAAAACACACTACATAGCCAGTAGAGTGCTAGCCAGGGATGTGCTAGCCAGAATAGAGCAAACAATCAACACTGATCTTTCGACAACATGAACCTGGCTGAGCATTTCATAAATAATCCAGTGGGCAATCACTGCAGGATATATGAGATCCATTCTTATTTAATGCTTGTTAGAAATATATCCTATGAATCTCATCTTTTCAGCTGAAGAAGAAATGAGCAGTTCTTTGGGTACATTTTCAGCAATGAATTGACATTTCGTCAGGTCAGTGCATCATGACGTGACATTGAATTAAGCAGGATAATGGTGCAGTGCATAGAATGAGAAATGCTGACTGAGTCCTGGAATTTTGGAACTAGACTCTGGTTAGGAGCTTAGAAATGGAATCTTTACCACTGTCAGGAATCCTGATCCAGTGAGTCTTAGGCACAAATAAGAAGCTGATCATTTTTCTGAATGTTTTAAGCTTGCTCAGTTTGGCTTTTAGACATTTAGGAAGAAAATAACTGGAGTAGGCCAAATTAAAGATCAGAGAAAACTATATAGTTGGGCAAATGAATTTCACTTCCACACACAAAAGAATAGATTGTGGCATTTTATCTAAGGGTAGGGTTAAAACTTCTGATTCTGTGTCAAAAATGTCAAAATACCAATTTAAAAGGAAATGATTTAATTAATTAAGTGGCTGTATATTCATCAAGGACAAACAATACGAATGAAAAACTTTTAATCAGTCAAGCCGATTCAAATTCACCACGTTCACTAATGATTTTTACATTTGTAGATATACAGAATGAATACAAAATTCCAAATGAAGTGTAATCGTTTTACAGAGAGACCAACTCTGCCTGCATTATGAACTGAAAGAAATATCTAATCTTTAACTTAGAGGCTGGTTGGGGGAATGTTCACCATGTCTTAGGTAGACAGTGGCTGCTAACAAAGCAATGGGCAACCATTGTACCCAGCTCAGAAAGCTCTTCCTTTTTCTAGCTGTAACACACCCTCTTTTTCTCACATCAGCTGGTTGCGGGTTAACACATTATCACAATCTTCACTGTCACAATTAACCCCTGGATAGGAGTTGTGTTATAACAACACTCCACAGGAATTCATAAGTCCATATGGCAGGCACAGCTGGAAAGATAGTTGCAGTTGATAATGTAGCATTTCAGAAATATCTGAAGAATCTCTACTTTGTGAAGTAATTCAGAATTTACACAATTCCTCATTCCCTCAAATCAGCACATACACTAGGGAATATCTGGGAAATGCCAAGATGCTTCAATTGTTTGAAGCCCGATTATTATCATTTCATGCAAACCAAGCTTTACCTTTTGAAACAGAATTTGTGGTTGATTTAAGTATCACATTTCTTCCTTTTGTGGTTTCCACTGTCAATGGAAAAGAGCTCAAATTCTGTAAAATAATTTACAGAGGTTTATTTTGAGCCAAATATGTGTGACTATGACCTGGAGAGCCACGCCTAAGAAGCCTTGAGCAAGTGGCCCCGCTGTGGTTGGGTTACATTTTGATTTTATACATTTTAGGGAGATAGGAATTACACACAAAATCATAAATCAATACATGAAAGGCGTACTTTGGTTTGGCCCAAAAAGGCAGGACATCTCAAAGCAGGGGCTTACAGGTTATAGGTGGGTTTAAAGATTACTTGATTATAATTGGTTAAAGAAATGAAGCTTTGTCAAAAGGTTTGGAATGTTTTAAATTAAGGAAGTCTGTTAATCAGAGACAAGCCACTGAACATATACCAAGACTTTAGTGATCTGTTAAGTAAATTGATGACCTGCAAGTATGGTTTAACCTTTGTCTTACTTGGCTTTAGGCCTATTAATGATTTTGTATCTGATTATTACAATGAAAAACTGCAAAAGGGACAGGGCATAACCAGGTGTGTCTGGCCTCCCTTGTCCTCCTGGCTGGTAACTCAGCTTTAAGGTTTTTTGTTTTTTGGTTTTTTTTTGGTATGAAGGTGGGCAGGTCCCCTTATCCAAGAGGGAATCCATTCAGTCAGCTGGGAGGCTTAATATTTTATTTCAGTTTACACCACTTACTGCAAAATGAAGTAGGTATAGCACCTCTCTGAAATCAGTACCTAAATTTAAGAAAGGCATTCGTACACCTTCTTCTCTGTGTGTCTTGCTACCTTGCAAATTTGTTCACTGTATCTGCAAGCCAGCACTCCTTCTAAATGTACAGCTCTAGTTGACTTCAATAGAAATGGTTGTGATGAATGAGATTTATGATTGTGTTCTAATGGAGTATGTAAATTAGGATTTCAAGAGGGAAAAGAATAGATTGCTTTTAAAAAGTAAAAATATAAGATTTTGGCAGAACCTCTCAGATACCAAGCCTTGTAGTAGACGCAACAGATAATAGGAGTAAGCAAAAACAAAATGGTCCTTTAAGCTTTTGGCCCACAGGTCTGGCTGGGGAGTAGGAAGGTAATCAAATCACCGCACTGAGATGTATGCTCTTGGTTGTGAGCTGGGGGTGACGGGAAGCGGAACAGGGTTCAGTGAGCCTGTTAAATAGAAGGACATGATGTGGCCTGGGGAGTCAGCGAAGGCTTCCTTGAAGAAGTAGGCCTGGAGCTTAAGTCTGAAGGATGAAGGTGTAGAAGGAAAGAAGGAGCATTATAGACAGAATGACAGTACGTAAGTCTGGAGTAGGGAGGTTGTCAAAAGAGACTGACATAGCATATTGGGTATGGACATAGGGGTAAGGTTTTTCAGTTTACTGTGAAAGTGGTAACCGAAGCAATAGAAAGTTCCATCTTGGGTTCTCAAAATCTTACTAAATCATGATAATCAGACACCAATAAGTTGGAAACAGAAAATGGCTATCAAATTGCCTCAAACTTAAGATCTAAGACTGGGATTCCAGAAGCCCCATGTGGTCACTGTACAGAAATAAAGGGATGTACCCATTTTTAGCTGGTGAACCCAAGATCTGGAGAGAATCACAACTAATGTTCATAAACAGAGTTAAATAAAAAAATCTACCCCATCATGATGACTTAAGAAAAAACTCAGTGATTAAAGGGGTAGAGAGGAGAGGAGAAGTGTCAGATATTGCCTAAGGATGCAAAATACGACAAAACAGAGGAAAATGCATGTGAAAGGGACACCTTAAGAAAACATATGAAAAGTTGTGGATGTATATCCATTGTGCTTTCAGTCAAGTACAAGAAAACATGGATTCTGTGAAACAAAGATGCTAATGTAAAAAGAGAGCTTCCTCCAAAGCAGATTGAAGTTTGAAGGGAATTGGCAAAGATTAGAAATGAAAGAATTAAACTCTGCAATGCAGACTCAGTAAAAAGCCAAATGAACACTGTAGAAAATTGAATTAGTAATAAGCATGACTAACTAGGTAAGTTTTTATAAAGAACATGAAAGGAAAGTATAATGATTAGAAACCTTCATAAAGATGGAAATTTGGTAATAAAGTTCCAATCCATATGTAATCAATGTAACTGATAAAGTTATATGGTCAGTGTATACATATTATTTTATTATTTAATTTCATGACATATTTACCATACTATGTTTGTTCATCATCCTTTTAATAGTAGAAGCATTTTGTACTTTCTCATTTTTGAGAAGGAGTAAAACGTTATTATGGTAGTTTTTATTTTAATAATTTATAAAATATAGGCCTAGGCAGAAATAAAAATGGGATGTGTACTTTCTAAGTTGCTAGAGACAGTAAAATCAAAGTTGTAATCTAGTTAACAGAGACTAAAAATGAATATGAGCAAAAAAAGCATAAATGGAAAAAATATACAGAAATACAACAGATGTAAGAGTATATAGGTTATGACAAATAAGATTTAACTTCCTTATTAAACATAAAAGCCTCAGATTGAGTAAGGAATCTTTGTGATCTAACCAAAATATGATAGCATAAAGTGTGTCTTCTATTAACAAAATAGATTTTAAAAAGAAAAGAAAGAGGGTAGAATGATTAGTTTCAGATCAAGTATTATTCAAATAGGAAACCGTTAAAGGCAATTTTTGTTATTAAAATCCACAAACCATAATAAAGACATTCCATTTATGTTATTTTAAATACCACAAAATATAGGATCAAAATATATAAAGCTAAAAATTTGGAAATACAAGGAAAATTACTAAAGCACATTTGTTATTTAACTTAATAGGCCAAATAAATAAAAATAAGAATATGGAGAATTTGAATAATGTAATGATAAGATTGACCCTGTTAAGTGTAAATATATATATTTATGTACTTGCTTTTCAGGCACCTCTGTAATTCTTATTTCAATTGGTTACATGTTCAGGCAAAAAAATTATTTTAAGTAAAACTGAAGTTATATAAGCCAAGCCTTATTTTCTACCATAATGCAATTAAACAAGAAATTAGTTATAGACCATTTTTATACAATACCACGACAAATTTTTAAAAAATCAACCCATGTAAATTTCAAATCACATTTCTAATATCTACTGGCTCAAAGAAAGATAAAAACCATAATAATATATGTTTCAAAAATGAAAGAAACTAGAACACATGTATCTATACTTATGGAATTTATGAAAAGTAGACTCTGAAGCAAATTAACCCTAAATTCATTTATAAGCAAAGAATGCTGGAAATCAAAACCAGTACCTTAAGTATTCACTTCATGAAGTTCAAAAGGAACAAACCTAAGGGAAATGAAAGGAAGGAAGATAAAAGTCAAAATTATTGAATTAGAAAATAGAAAACAGTACACATGAGACATTCAAGAAGAACTTTGAGACAGAGAAGTATATATATACTTCTCTCCAAATCTAATCAAGAACAAACAAGAGAAATACAGATACATAAAATTAGAAATTAAAAAGAGCATATGATTTTGCATAAAAGGTTTAAAATCATAACAGAAAACAATGAACAACTCTATGATCATTTGAACATCTGGATAAAATGAATAATCTACTGAGAATCTATAAATAACAAAATTCAACCAAGAAAGTATAGAAAATATGAATAGTTCAATTATCATGGAAGAAATTGAAAGTTGTCAGGAATTACTTTCTCCAAATGCTCTGGGCTATATATTTTATAAAAAAAAAAATCTTTCAAACTTTTAAGGTAATTCCCTTGCCAAATAATTTGTGTCAGGGCTAAGACAGATGAAAAACTACCAGTTTATCTTATGAGAGGAGAGTCATCCTTGCACCAAAATTTGACAAAGACAGCAAAAGGAGAGAGGCTCTCAATTAGGAATGTTAGTAATGCTTATATATCGTGGATAATATATGTCAGGCACCATTTTAAATGCTTTACAGATATTAGTTCATTTAACCCTTACAAAAACCTTATGATATAGGTGTTATACTCATTTTATAGATAAAAAAACTTGAAATGTTGTTTAAGTAAATATGACATTCCTCAACCGTTCACGAACATTCACTTTAGGGTATGTATATAAAATGGAATAAAAGTTTTAAAAATACAGGTAACTTAAAGGAAGCCAAAAGAAGTGTTTGCTCAAATCATACTATACCCCAGATTAAAAATATGAAAACATCAAATTAAAAAGCTTCTGCACTGCCAAGGAAACTATCATTAGAGTGAATAGACAGCCCACAGAATGGGAAAAAATATTTGCTCTCTACACATCTGATAAAGGGCTGATAACCAGAATCTATCTAGAACTCAAAAAAAT